>CM021101.1:276948093-276991107 GCA_007115665.2 Sequoiadendron giganteum
AGGGATATTTAAGGAGAGAGAGGTGAGATAGAGTGAAAGAAAGTAAAGAGGGAAGGGGGAGAGAGAGAGGTGATATAGAGAAGTAGAGGTGTAATGAGGAAGGTAGATATATTGAGAGAGGGAAAGAGAGAGGAGAGAAAATGAGGTATATAGGAGTAGGCTAGACAGAGAGATGTAGAGTGAATTTTGGTGGAAGAGAGAGAGGAGGGAGGGATAGGTAAAGATGGATAGTTGAGATAGATAGGAGAGAGATATAGGTAGAGAGAGGGCAAAGAGATATAGAAAGAGGGGGAGGGAGAGAGGAGAGATAGAAAGAGGGGGAGGGAGGGAGAGATAGAGAGAGTAGAGAGGGAGGAGAGAGATAGAGAGGTGATAGAGAGAGAATTAGAGAGGGAAAGAAGGTGGAGATATTGAGAGAGAGGAGGCAAGGAGGGAGAGAGAACTAGGTATAGAGGAACAACTAGGTAGAGAGAATTAGATATGAAAGGAGAGATATAGGAAGAGGTAGTGATGGAGAGAGAGGTGAGACAAAAATAGAGAGAGGTCTAGGTAGATAGAGGGAGGAGGAGATAAAGAGAAAAATAGAGGGAAGGAGAGAGGGAGGAAGAGGTAGGGAGGAGAGAGAGAGGTGAGAGAGATAAGAGAGATGAGGGATGAATAGGTAGGGAGAGAGGGGTGAGATAGAGAGAAATAGAGTAGAGAGGGAAGGGGAAAGAGAGAAGTGAGATAGGTGATAGAGATGTGTGATGGAGCTTAAAATTAGAGAGATAAGGAGGAAGGTGGAGAGATTGAGATGGAAGGAGGGGGGAGAGAGAGATGTATAGAGGGATAGGTTAGATAGAGAGAAGTAGAGAGCAAAGGTGGGTGAAAGGAAGAGAGAAGGAGAGAGAGAGGGGGGGAAAGAGAGGTGAGATAAAGAGAAGTAGAAAGGGAAGGAGAGAGAGAGGGAGATAGAGAAAATTAGAGAGGGAGGGATGGAAGGAGAGAGAAGTGAGATAGAGAGAACTAGAGAGGGAAGGAGAGAGAGAATGACAAGATAGAGAGTAGAGAGGGGAGGAGAGAGCGAGGGAAGGAAAGAGAGAGAAAGAGAGGAGAGGGAGGGAGGGAGGGCTAGGTAGGTATAGAGAGTAAAGAGAGATATATAGAGATTAAAGGAGAGGGATGAGAGATGGAAAAATGTAGAGAGGGAAGGAGGGAGGGAGATAGATATTGGAGAGGGAAGGAGAGAGAGATGGACATGTAGAGACATAGTTCTTGAGCTCAAGGAAGATATTATTAGATAAAGGGATGGAGATAGTGAGAGAGAGAGGTCTAGAGAATAAGAGATGAAAATGAGTGAAATAGAGAGAGAAAGATGAAATTTGACCTCCTGAGTACTAAGATTTGACCTCCTGATTACTGAAATTTGACATGCTGATTACTGAAATTTTACTAAGTTTGAAATTTTTAAGATCTTCCAAAAACTAGAATTTGCATTATAATTCTTAGAGATCTGAAACCACTCTCAAACATCCTGCCTATATATACATGAAATATAACTTAAAGTATAGGAAAGTAAATGTCCATATGTAAATTTGAACTTATACTTAAATGTTTATTTCATGTATATAGTTTCTTTGATAGAGAAAGCAAAAATCTAGTTCTGTGCAAAGCAAGCCATTTAGCACTCGCCAAATGACTCATCACATTTGGCGCACACCAAATCACTCATAAAATTTGGCGCATGCCAAATCACTCATCAAATTTGGTGCATGCCAAATGTGATGAGTCATTTGGCGAGTGCCAAATTTGGCGCTCGCCAAAAGGCCTGCTTTAGATGTGTTAATTAATAGAATTTGCTAAATTTTCTCATATTTTTGAATGTTCTCCCCATCTCATTTGTACATCTTTCAATGCAAGTTTATAAAAAAAAATGTGATAGCATTAACCTCTATCTTAGCTATGTAAATATATAAAAAAAAAATCATTTTGATTTAGTTAAGGTTTTGATCCATGGCTTCTATTGTAAATGACTTTGTTTTTGGTAAAAAACCAACATGTGCTAGGTTTATGATAGATTTTTACACGTTCATTGGAATGTGAAACAAATTATTTTTTTTGAAACTAGACTCCATTATACACATGATGAAAAAAAAAAATCAATTTTCGATTAGTTTGCAAAAAATTTGGGGGGGAGAATGCTCAAATTTTAGCTTTTCAGGATGTGACCACTTTGAAAATTCATAGAATATTATATATTCATTAAAAAATATATCCAAAATAAGGAGGATAAACTACATCATGTTAGCTAATTTCTCACCGTTGGGACTTTTGAAATTCTAAAAAAAAGTTAACCAAAAAGGGGGGAGCCCTCAGGCACTATGCTATTTATTTTGATAAAAACAAGATCTATTTTGGGCCCCCCCCTTTTCGAGACTCTTAATCTTCATTAATTTCAAAAAAAAATAGTAGCTTAGAAACTAGATTCAGAGCACTTCAACTTTTTTTCTTACTGCATCTTGAAATTTTGAGCGTAACTATCTTCATTTTCTCGTGCAAATCAGATTTTCTTGATTTCAAAAAAAGTGGCATCTTAAGAGCCAAAATTGTGTCACAGATTGGTGCACTTACCTAGTGGAATTGAGAAATTTGGGATCATTCAACATCCAATGGCCAAGTGCCATTTGTCAAGATGTGAATGGTTGAAGGTTGGGCACATTTTGGCCAAAGTGCCAATAAATGCCCTTAATTTGAGGAAATGACATGTGAGAGGGAAAAATGAATGAAATAAATTCTAGTTGGCTCAATGCACAAGGACATGAAAGATGAGTGAATGCCTTGTTGGATGTACAAATCCACTTGGATTCTGATTTCAAATTTGAGGGAATATTCCTCCTTTATTCCATGTCGAGAGAAAATAGGCAATTAAATAAATCAAAGTAATTGATTTATTGTGCAAGTTGCATTCTCTAGAGGATTTTAGTGATTGAGATTAAATTAATCAAGATTTGATCAATTTAATGAGAGATTAGGTGATTTGACAATTTTGATTCAAATTTATGATCTGATTTAAATCAGAATTCAGAGTAAAGTGATTAATTAAATAAATGTTTTTGATTGATTTATCTAAAGGGGATAATGTTAGATTAAGTCAAATAAGGTTTAATTTATTTTATTTAATGAGAAGACTTTAGGGATTTAATCAAATAAAATGAATTATTTAATTAAAAAGGGATTTTATGATTAATTAAATTAAATTGATTAATTTAGTCAATATATAGGAGAAATACCTAATTAAATAAATAATGATTTACCTAATTAAGAGACAAAAGATGATGATAAGCTGAGAGTGTGATTCAAGAAGAAATGTTGTTAGTAATCAGGATAAAGTGAGTCGGATCGAATTGTATATTTTCCATGTTTACAGATAGGTTGACTAATGTTTGATTGATTGATTGATTTACATGATATGTTATGATGATAGGAGTCTTCATCAGTATTGATGTCATGGGAGCAGTTCCTAAGGACCTGGGATTTAGTTCCACATTTGGATCGAGCTGATCTAAATGTGATTGGACGATGTCGGTTGAATTCCTTAATAGATATGCCCCAACACAAGATTAACAGGGGGCTTCTTACCAATTTAGTAGAGAGGTGGCATAGTGACCACAACATCTTCCATTTACCCACCGGTGAGATGGTAGTCACACTGAATTACGTCTACCAGATATTGCACATTCTAGTTGTTGGAGATTTGGTTGTATATGATGCCACCGAGTAGGGAGGTACAAATTCACTTTGGAGAGTGTCTGAGGATGATCGTATTTATAGGTATGAGATTCTATGGTGAGAGATGGTTGATGCATATGCCACATTGCCATGTGTTCTAGTTAGATTCATCAGAGGATTCTTATGTCCTGACCATAGGTTGAAGGGACTGTCAGTTAGTTGGGTCTGAACATTAGAGAGCATGATTACACAATAGACCTGATATGCATGGGGATCCTACATGCTTTCTCACTTATACCATGATCTACACTACTAGGTGGTCTACCTGAGAGCATCAATTTTGTCAGTTGTGGTCACACTACTACAAATATGGGTGTGGGAGTATATATTTGTCACAAGACTAGGTGCAGAGACACAACGACCATTTTGTAGGCCCTATGTGCATGGGTATACAGGTCTAGTTGTCCAATATAAGCTGGGAAAACTGGAGTATTGGTGGAGAGTGTTGAATGACCTTGATACTGTCATATGGAGGCCCTACATCAATTGAGAGTAGTGGCCAAAGGATGATACAAAGATGCCCTACATGTGTATGGCCAGATACCTGATAGGGAGGACACCATTTATCATAGAGAGATTCATGCTAGGGAGAGTGCTATGATAGTATGAAAGGACACAAGGAATGCCTCAGGGAGTGGCTTAGTATGCACAAAGACAATAGGATATACCAGAGTGGGGGCCTGTGCTATCCTATGATGTTTCCTGTGAGGAATACTATGGGTTACAACCTATGATATGGGCCTATCATGTAGAGATTATAGAGGCTACATGTTTGTAGCAGTATGCATATTATTTCCTGTCACATCCTTTCCCATAGATATCGAGTCCAAATAACCCTACACCAATGTTAGAGGAGGATTTGGCACTGAGATAGAGGAGGAGGAGGCAAAGAGTGGTGGTGATGGAGATGGGGATGGCAGTGGAGATGATGGTGGAGATGATGGGGGTGGTGGAGGTGGTAGGTTAGCCTTTGATGTGAGAGACTTCATGGTTCCTCAAAAGAGGAGACCTTTGGTGGCTGCATCATAGTAGCATGTATAGATTGGGGTGCCCTCACAACAACAACAAACACAGATAGATGCTTTATAGGTTCAGGTACAGACACTATAGGGTCAACTGGCACAGGTGCAAGCATTGTTAGCATAGGCATAGGGATAGATATAGGGATAGGAACATACACTGACACAAGCATATGAATAGGTTACTACCTTGATGACTGAGAGGGATGTAGTTAGGCAGCATGGTGAGTAGGCAAAGGCCTTAGCCGACAGATTGTAGAGAGTGGTAGAGGGGACCTCGATAGGTGATATGAGGTCACACAAGTTACTTGAGAGGCATAGTACTATAGAGGTCAATATCATCAGGTTGTTCCTGCAAAGCAGAGAGTGAGTTATGCATAGTCTAGATCATAATGCAACCACTCTCAGACCACCAACATAGGTGTGACACAACCACCATGCAGAGATCCTAGTCCAAACCTAGGTACAAGTGCAATAGGTGCAGGTACATCAGGTGCTATAGGAGGCCCTGGGAGACTAGCGAGGTCTAGGGGGAGCACCTCATAGATTCCATGGTCATATTTGATGGAATTTGAGATATTTGTATACACCAATTTGAGACATTTATGATACTGCCACATTTTTGATGTTGTATCTCTCTACATTGTTGAGCATCTTTGTACACTTGAAATTATGATTATTTTGATATTTATATATGATATGCATCGATGATGATTGATCTATATGTGTCTATATTTTTATGATGAATGTATTTAGTTTATATGTTCTATATGTTATGTGATGTTTATATATTTATGTTTTCATGATTATATGTATGGATGCAATGATGATATGCTAATGCATATGGATGATGATATTAAATGTTTTATGCTATGAGATGGATGCAAATGAAATGTGATGCAATTTATTCTTTTGTATTTTCCTGATGCAAATGCATGATGTTGCTACACTATATGAGATTAACTTAATTATGCAAATGCGATGCAATTTTTTTTTTTTTTGTTTTCTAATGCAAATATTATGATGCAATGTATGGATCAATGCATGATATGCAAATGATTATGCAAATAGATGAGAATTGTATATTTTTGTTAATATCAAGTATACTCAATCCCTTTAATGATTGAGATAACAAAGTTTGAAAAAAAAATCAGCCTTGGAATATCCCAAAATATAGATGCAAAACTAATATGGATGCAATCTAATATACCATATAGATCTAAAATGCAACATTGTCATGCTTTTTATCATCATTGAGCCTTTATTATGTTGAAATTTAGTACAAACATCGATGGTATAATTTATACCATGATGACCTAAGTAAAACTTCCATACAACTTTCGTTGAGATTTGACAGTGCAAGATAACACAAGCATCTAGGTATAATGGGATCGAGATGACCTGAGCATCACTTGCATAAACATACAAGAGCTAATCATTTTCCTATGCAAATTCAGAATATCATCAATCATACTTTGTAGAGTATGTCCTGCAACAATTTGCATAGTAGTAGTGATTGACTCACAGACAATAGACACATAAAATATCATTCTCCTTCCTAGCTCCTCTAGTTCAGGACATCATCGAGGTACTCCAGAGAAATGATAACACCAATCAAGATACAACAATTGAACATGTGTGCTAAAGTGATCAAACCATGATTTAGAAGATGATCATTGAGTGAGATTTGATTTGTTTGTCTTGATGTTGATTTGGATGGCTAATTGTCTGATTGATTGTGATTGGTGTTCAGTTTGATGTTTAAGGTGATTGTTGTTTGCATTGGGTTATCTTGTTGTTTATTTTCTTGTCATTTTAAGCTGAACGCAGTTTTCCCCCAATGAGTTTAGGATTTTTCCCATAGTGAGAAACAAACCAAATTATTATGGATATGCACACTGGTAACCAAGCCAAAGTGGAACACGACCAAAACAACCAGATATTTACATGAATCTCATTTTATGATAGGCATGTATTCATAATGATAGAAAAAGTGGATGACCAACACACATTCCAACAAATGGAGAAGCCGATTTATCACAAATATCACCTGTTTGTGAGGTTTTCACTACTTGTTTTCAATGCACTTTTTCATATTTTATGATTTTGTTTGCTCTTACCAAGACATTTGTTTGCTAGGTTTTCATCAAGGCAACATTTTTTATTTTATTTTTCATTTTTTTGGTCATCACCAAAATGCCTGTTCGCTAGGTTTTCATCAGGGTGACCATTTTTTCAAGACATTTTCTGATTTTTTTTTTGGATTTCTTCAAGACTTTTTCTGATTTTTTTTGGATTTCTTGTGGACATTTTCTGATTTTTTTGGATTTTTTCAAGACTTTTTCTAAAAAAAATTCAGGACCTTTTATACCTTGCCATGGAAGAATTATGTGTAGAAATTTTTTAGATGGAGGTTGTTCATAGGTTACTCAAATGGATCTCATTCAGGAATGGATAGTTGATATGCTCCTGATCCATAGAATGATATAATCACAAAGGGTCCTAGCCAATTTGGTTCAAACTTTCCTTTTTTTTCTCTATCTTGTTGGTTAAATGGATTTTCCTTTAGTACTAGTTCACTGATCTAAAATGTTCTTGGTTTGACCTTGCGATTATAACTTTGTGAAATTATTTTCTGATATGATTTTAGGTGATCAACTACAAGTTGACAACATTCATCCAACAGTTCCAACTTTTGTAACCTAGATATCTGATAATCTTCATATGAAATGATGCCTTTCAATGACACTCAGAGTGAAGGTATCTCAACCTCAATAAGTAGAATGGCCTCTAATCCATAGATGAGAACATATGGTGTGGCACCTGTGGGGTTGTAGATATTCGTATGGTATGCCCACAAAGCAGGATTCAGTTGTACATGCCAATCACATAAAGCTTCACTGACGATTTTCTATAAGATCTTCAAGATGGTTTTGTTTGAGGCCTTTTCTTGGCCATTTCCTTGAGGGTAGTATGGTGTAGAAAACTGATGCTATATATGAAACCTTTCACAAAGTTCTTGGACATCCTGATTCTTAAGAGGTCTACCATTATCAATGATAATGGATTGAGGAATGTCATACCTATAGATGATGTAATTTAGAATGAAGGATGCAATCTTCTTTCCAATGATGGTAGTTAATGGAACAACTTTAACCCACTTCATGAAATACTTGGTGGTCATGATTATGAATTTATTCCCATTAAAAGAAGATGGATGGATTTTTTCCACAAGGTCAAGTCCCTGCTAACAAAAGGGTCAGGTTGACGCAAATTTTTGGAGTTCTTGTGTCAGTTTATGTATGAGGTTACCATGGATCTGACACTTCTTGCATTTCTTGACAAACTAGAAAGACTCTTTCTCCATATTCAGCCAATAATACCCCAAACAAAGGAGTTTCTTTGCTAGGGTAAGACCACTTGAATTTATTCCACAGATACCCTTATGAACTTCTTATAAGGCCATTTTAGACTCGTCACATTCCAGACATTGAAGGAGAGTTCCATCAAGACCTCACCGGTAAAGTACATCCACAATAAGAGTGTGTCGGGTGGCTTGACAAATGAAGTTTCATTTTTGGTTTCATGATAGGTCCAGTGGAAGGGTTTTATATCTTAGATAGGTGTAGATCTTCCCATAGATTAAGGTATCGGTTTCAAGTAAATGACAAATGACATGGGACACATGATCATCATAGGCAGGGGTAAACAGTTGTTCCACCATGAACTCATAATGGCTCTTGTTATCTGGAATTTGTAACAGAGAAGAAATTGTGGCCAAAGATTTAGTAGCTTTGTGTTCTATTCTTGGGATCTATTCAAATTTGATAGTAACAAAGTATTTCTTAAAGTCATCAATCATTCTTTTGTAGGGCATCGATTTGTCATCATTTTTCTGATAGTCATCATTGACTTGATTTCTAACTAGTTGAGAATATTCGTAGACTTGAAACTCTATTAGTTTCCATCCTATAGCTACGTTGATGCCAATGATGAGTGCCTCATACTTCACCATGTTGTTAGTGTAGGGAAACATTAGTCTGTATGATTTTGGAATGGTATGTCCTTGAGGGGTGACAAATAAAATTCCAGCTCCCGATCCATGTCAAGTGTATGATCCATCGAAGTATAATATCTATTATTTTGTTGTTATGGTAAGGACATCAACATCTGCAAAATAAATGTGTAGAGGATGATCATCATGTAATGGTGCTTCACCAAGTTAATCCACGATGGGTTGAACTTTGATAGATTTCCTATTGACATACTGGATGTCAAACTCACTTAGTATCATTACCCACCTTGTCAATCTTCCTATTAGATTTTCCTTGTTGAGCAGATATTTTGGTGGATCTATTTTGGCTATTAACTTGATGGTATGAGTTAGCATAAAATGTCACAATTTTTGAGTGGTGAACAACATTGCTAGATAATCCTTTTCAATGGATGTTTAATTGATTTCATATCCATTTAATGTTTTGTTGATATAATAGATCACCCTTTATTTTCATGTTGAATCCTCTTGTGCTAGAAAATCTCCCAATGATGTCTCAGATGTCGCTATGTATAGTAAGAGTGATTTTACTTCTACTGGCAATGCTAGGATAGGTGGACTCATCAGATATTGCTTCAATTGGTTGAAAGTGGCTTCACATTTGTCATACCATCTAAAAGAAACATTTTTGTCTAGAAAGTGGGTGAAGGGATGGGTCTTGATTGCCAAATGTGAGATGAATCTTCGGATAGACTAAAATATTTCTTGGAGTGATCTAAGTTGATTGATGTTCTTGGGAGGCAACATCTCCATGGTTGCCTTCAATTTCACGAGATCCACCTCAATGCCTTTTTTTGAAACTATATATCCCAAGAGTTTTGCGGATGTCACCCCAAATACACATTTTTTTGGGTTCAGTCGTATATTGAATTTTTCCAGTCTGGTGACTTGATTTTGTCTAGGATCTCTAGGTGTCCTTCTCTGGTGTATGATTTTTCCACCAGATCATCTACATAGTTTTCCATGAAAGTGTGCATCATATCATGGAAGATTGTCGTCATGGCTTGCTGATAAGTAGCTCTCACATTCTTTAGTCCAAAGGGCATGTGAAAGTTGTTTTATCTTGATCCTCAGGTGCAATTTTGATTTGGTTATATCTTGAAAAGCCATCCATAATTGACAACATGGCATGTCCTACTATTAGGTCTACGGTGATGTCTATATTGGATAGAGGAAAATAATCCTTCAGACAAGATTTACTAAGGTATCTGAAATCTATGCAAACCTGGATACTATTGTTAGGTTTTGAAATTGGTACAATGTTGGAGATCCACACAGCATAATCAATTTCTCTAATGAACCCTACATCCAATAGCTTCTTCAACACTGCTTTCACCAAAAGGGTAATATGTAGATGCATTTTCCTTAACTTCTGCTTCACTGGTTTTACTCTTGATGGTAAGGATAAATGATGCATGATTAAATCTGGATCTATCCCTGGCATGTCTACATAGGACCAAGCAAATTTTATATTTTTCTCTTCAAAGAATTTGGTGAAGCTTTGTTTTTCTTGTTTTGTCAAGGATGTTGCTAAATGTAGGGTCTTCATTGTTTCTGCTATGCCAATGTTGATAGATTGGGTGGGCTCAACCAATACTTTTGATCTTTCTTGAAAATTTTTGGGGAGAGTGTCAAATCTCTCATCCTTCGGTGCCTTAGAGAGCATTTCACCATTGGATGCACTCTTTATTTTTACTATTTTTTGATCTAATATTGCCATAGAATGTTTTTCACCATTAGATCAATTTTTTGTATTATTAACTTTTGTAGTTGAGAGATTTGACACTCCCATAACCAGAAGCTTCATTTTGAGATTCACTAGTGGAACATGTTTGAGGGTTGTTAGCATAGGGGAGGTTGATGATGGCATCATTGTTGGAAAAATATAGGGATGTCGCGAGGCTCATTTTGGTCCTAGACGATAAGTTTGGGATGTACTAGAGGTAGGATGATTGGTTTAGGTCAAAGGTAGTGAGGGTCCTGATGGTGTCATCTTCAAGAAATCCTATAGAAAGGTCAAGGTCTATGATGTAACTCTCCTCTAAATGATCTATCTCGCTAGGAGTTTGATCATCTTCGCTTGAGCCATCGATAGATTGTGATCCAAATTGAAATGGTCTTGACCTCGAATTTTGTCCCTCCTCACGTATGGGTGCATAATTTTGTATCAAATCATTTCCCTTGTCATGACAAGACTCTTCAGATAATGAATCCCACTCATATTCATTTGAGTCAGTTTCATAGTCATCACTAGCTTGTAGTTGTGAGATTTATTCAAAAACCTTCTTGGTGGCGTCTTCTTTTATTTCCTCTTTATCTCTTGACCTTGTCTTTTCTTTTGGATTGGTTAGGATGGGTTGGATTGGTTCCACAATGCCTTCTTTTCTCTTGCCGATAGGTCCTTGTCCTTCGTATCCCATTTTCTCCAAGATTGAAAACCCTTTGCCATATTGAGTTGTTTGTACATTAACCATTGCTTCTTGAGATTCGACTTCATCCTTGTAAAACCAGTTTAGAATATCCTTATCATCAGATTCCTCATCTTGAGTGATTTCTTTTATAAATCTACCATCAAAAAGTGTGATAGGTTGTGAGGACTATTGCATTGAGGTGGATGGTTGACCATAGGACTTTGGGGAAGATAATTGCAAGAGACATAGGGATTTATCAATAGAATATTCACCCACGCCTTTATCTTTGACTTGGACCTTTTTCTCAAATTGTTTGGACAAAGCTTTGAGTTGGGCTTCATAATTGGTGGAGGTAGAAGGTGTAGCTTCTTCCTTTTTCTCAGGTTGTTTAGATGAGGAACTCGGTTGGATTTCTTTATCTGAGTATGTGGCAAGCGATGTTGACAAGGAATTTGATTGGCCTGAATTACTTGGGGTGGTAGATCGGGAAGCAAGAGCTTCTCTATTATGGGGCACAAAGACATATGGATTGAATTGAGGGTGTTGCAATATTGAGGACTATTAGAATCAGTAGGAATGGTGATCTCTTGCACATTGCAAGGGAATTTCAAGCATTAATGGTAAGTTGAGGGGACTTCCTGCATCTCATCAATCCAAGGACAACCCAAGAGTATATTGTATGTCAAGTCTTTGTCCAGAACTTGGACAATTACGTCTTTCTGAATTGGCCCCACCTGAATTGGAAACACAATTAGTCCCTTTGAAGCTCTTTCTTCATCATCATTGGCTTTGATGGTGATCTTTTTCCTTGAATCTATTGCATTCTCAGAGAATCCCAGTGTATGAACAAGCTTTAAAGTACATGTATTGAGACCGGCTCCTCCATCTATTAGAATGCACTTGACTCGATTTTTATCTATTAAGACCTCAATGTGAAGTGTTGCGTTATGGGGATGATTGATAGATACATCATCATTTTTTGAAAAGGATAGGCAATGAGGTGCACCAAATGTCCCACTATGGCTTAGAATGTTCAAATTTCCAAATCTGTTGGTACTATTGTTTCCACCAGGGCCTTTTCTAAAATTTCCTTGTGGGCAGAAGAAATCTTCAAGAGTTCCAATATAGATATTTGTGCTAGGATATTTTGCAGTTGACCAATAATGTTATATTGATGTGATGGGGTAGTGGGTGTTTTGGATGTGCTTCCTTTTAAAACATATTTGGATTGTACCCTTGTGGTCGCATTTATGAGCACACTATCTTGTTTCCCTTTGATTTTAATGATGTTGATTTGGTTATCCATTGCAGCCATGTCTTGTTCGATGTTATGGACTTGATTGGATGTGATGTTGATGCCATTGATTTTATTTTCAGCAATGATGGTGTCTTTTCCATGTTGAATTGAAATTCCATTAATTTGATTGTTGGCTGCAACAATGTCTTGAGTGTCATTGATCTTAATGTCATTTTTTTGATCCTCAACAACCGAGATATGATAGATGGTGGTATCATGAAAATAGTTTACATTTTCCCTTTTCTATTCATTGTAGAGGATTCCCCTTTGTCATAATTGGGTAAGGGATTCTTAAATGCACCATGATCAACATTTGTTTGGGGTCCTTCTATTTGTATGATATTTTGGTCTACCAAGTGTTGTATCTTGTGCTTTAATTGCATACAATTATTTGTTAGATAACATTTACACCAATGAAATCCATAGTAATGAACGTCATTCCACCATGATGATTTCACTTTTGGCTCAAAACCTCGGGTTTCGGGTAAGGTGAAACTATTTTCTGCAAGGAGTTCTTTGAATGCAGATTCTAGTGATTGACCCAAAGGTGTGAATTTACTACGATTTGATGGCATTTGATATGGTGGTGGTCAAGATGGAGGATTGTTTTGGTTACTATTTTGAATGGTTTTTTCATTTTGATTGTTTTTGTTTTGGCTGGTTTTGGTGGTAGCTACTGTCAAATTAAATACTGGTTTTGGATTTTGAGTTTCAACTAAAGCATCAATACCAGTATTCTTGTATCTTTGCCAAAACTTTGGTTTATCATTGTTGGAGGAGTTTGTTGAGTTTTTTTCATTGTAAATTTTCAAGAGTCATCTCTTGAACAAAGCTTCTTCGATTTTGTTTCCATTTTCAATCAATTTTTCAAAAGTAGGTGGACATTGCAATTCAAGCCTATAACCCATATATTCATTTAAATTTTGAATGAACACTTCCATATTTTCCTTTTCTGATATGGGATGAGGATATCTTACAAATAGTCTCCTCAATCTTTGTAAAATACAAGAAATGATTCTCCCATATTTTGTTTTACATTGCAAAGATCCTTCATTGTAATCTCATGTTGAATGTTATAAGAATATTGTGTCATGAATTTTTTGACAAATTCTTCAAAGGATTCGATTCATGGGGGTAATTGCAAAAACCATTGCATACATTGTCCTCCCAAGCTTCCCGGGAACAATCTCATCAAGTAAGTTTCCTCATGTGCGAATTCAAGGCTCATGGTTTGAAATTCCCTTATATGATCTATAGGATCTATTTTACCATTGTATTTATCATACTTAGGGAATTGACAATGCTTGGGGAAGGGTATCATGTTCACAACTTGAACAAAAAGGTATGGACATATGTCTTGTATTGAGTATCTTTTTGTGGTTCCCTTTTGCATGTCAAGAGGTTTTTGTTGAATAGTTTTCATTTGATTAGTTAAGGTAGCAACTGGATCTATATTTGGTGGATTATTTTTATTCTTTTTGACACCTTGTTTAGCCAACATTAATAGGTATATTTCTCCATCTCTTTCCAAAACTTTCTCCATAAACTTATGAAAGTTAGGATCTTGTTGTGTCATTTGGATGTCTTCCTCAGTTATTTGCTCAGTTTTAGGTGTGTGGAATCTATGGAGTGGATTTTCCTTAGCTTTAGCCATGGTGTTTTGAGTTTAAAGTTCTTTTTCTTTGATTTTTTTCCTTTGTGATCTTGTTTGAACGGGAATACAAGTGATGAAAATATTCTAATCTTTGATCATTGTTTAGGAGTGCCAAAAGGACTAAGTTAAATCTGATTATATGTTTGTTTCGGGATGATGCACTAAAATATTACTTCAATGTGCTAAAAGAACTGCTAGATGCACCAAAAAACTAATATATGCACTATAAGAGTCTATGGATGCGCTAAAATATAGAGTGAATGCACTAGAAAACCCCTTGTATGCACTAAAAGATAGTCCAGATGCACTGAACGAAAGATTGTATGCACCAAAATAAGGCTCAAAGATGCCAAAAGATGTTTTGTATGCATTGAAAGAACTCACAGTCGCATTAAAATTTTTTGCGTTTTGAACCTATAAACACACTTTCTAGAAAACATTAAAAATAGGGGCTAGGCCCCACGGTGGGTACCACTTGATTTATGTGTGCTGTAAATGTAGATGTCAAAATATGCATGAGAGACTTAAACCATTTCATGTTAGCATAAGTTAGTTTAAATCAACAAACTCAACATCCTTATGAAATATAGAATCATGTTAAAAAATGCAACTAATGAAAACAATGCAAAAAAATGAATCATTCCTATACCATATTGGATTGGTGCACCTTTGGTATGTGAAGAATCCCTTTCCCAATCCTTGATAAGCTGAAGTGATGATGATAGACAAAGAGATGCAAAATGAACTCAAGTTGCCTATAGTGAAAATTCTAAAATTGTAGATGCAAATGAAGTAGAAAACCCCTTGGATTTATAGGTGAGATTGAGGAGAGAAGAGGCAATATTGAGGAATGTGGGACTAATCCTCAACCAATAGGAAGGAGCCACTTGTCACCATGTGAATGGGCCATGGTTGTGCAAGTTTTGGCCAATGTGCCCATTTGAAATTTTAAAATGGCATTGAATGCATATGGTTGAGGGATTTGAGTGAAATTTGTTTAGTCAAACAAGGGGAGTTAATGAGGGAATATTCCTTGGGAATATGATTTGTGAGGAAAATAGGGGTTTTAATAAATCAAAATAAATGATTTATTGTGCAAGTGGGAAAAGCTAGAGGATGGGACATGGGTTAGGCTTAGCATTAATCGGGGATTTGACTAATTAAGCTAGTGGTTAGTTGATTGTGACATTTGATTTACATTTTTAGATTAGAATAAATCAAAACGAGAGGAAATAATGGATATTAGTTTTTTAATTAAGTACATGTGATTAAATCAAGAGACTTTAGGAGATAAAAAGTGATTTATTTGATTAAAGAGATAACATTAGTGAATTAATTAAATTGATTTATTTAATTAATAGATGAAATAATGTTGAATGAAGCATGATTAGATGCATGAGTAAATTTTGCATGTCTACATTTTCCCCCTCTTTGAAGCAATGTACTTGTTGGATTGATTCAGAGAATGATGCCACCGACATCGAAATTAAAAAAAATTCTGATTTTTTTTGGATGCCCCAATGAAAAGAAGTATGTTAGTACATTGCCCCCTCAAGAGATCGAGCTAAAAGATGAGATTTGAGGTTGATCTCACGACAAAGAGGTTAAAAATGGATGTATGGATGGCTAGAATATATGATCTATATGATAATGATGATGCAAATAAGATGTTTGGAAGATGCTTAGAATAACAAATCTATATTATTTTAAACATCTTAAGTGATTATGCAATGAGATGTTTTCTAAGATGCTTAGAATAACAAATCAATATTATTCTAAACAACTTAGATGATGATGCAAATGAGATAGATGAGATGGATGATATTGTCCTATGATGATATGATGTGATTATGTAGGATGAGAGTACTGATGCAGGATGGATGCATTGTTAGCGTGAAAGAGGATAAAAGAATGAGAGAGATCAACCCTTGAATCCAAGAAGATGCAGAAGTTCAGGAAGCCAACTTTATTAGAAATGATGATGAATGATGATGTATTTCTTATCCAAGGATGGGAGAGATAAAGAGAATAACTTTCCTTATGTTTGATAACACACATAGGTGTGATGGATCAAAGTATAAAGAACCAGGATGGAGTTGTGCCTAGTGTGACGGACTTTGACTCGACAATTAGATATGAGTGCTCTTGTTCACACTTGACATATGAAAACCTTGCTAGGATAGATCCGACAAAGCAAGTATTCACTAAGTTATTTTACAAGAATGTCCAACAAGCACAACAAACAAAAAGATAATGATCATTTCCCCATTCCTTTCTCTCTAAGTCTTTATGTTTAGACATCATCGAGAGGTCCTTGGAATGAATGCAAAATAAGATAAGTCAAAAAGACTAAGATAAAGTAAACAAACAAGCTAATGTTCTTTGTACCACTAGCCAAGGCTAAACTAAGGTGATACCTAATGTTGATGTCCATCACAACAAGGTCACATTCCTATGACATATTATGTTCAGGGTTTTGATGAGATTGATTGGATGATAAGGCATTGATACTCCGAGTTGACCAACTTGCTAACTCACTGATCTAGACTTGAGACTTTGACAATTAGGCATTCACTTTAGAACCTGCTAGACTTGCTTCTGATTTCCTTACCAAAGGATGAAGCTGACGATTTATTTATTATGAGCGGTGATTATTACGGGTGAAAGCGAGATGAGACGGGTGCACCATTTTGGGTTTTTTCAAATATTTGGATGTTTTTGATGTTTTAAAAATGTTTTGAGGCTGTTTTTGGCATTTTCGGTTGTTTTATAAATATTTTTGGCATTTTCGAGATTTATGAGGAAGAGACTGACTTAAAGACCTATCCTAGGGGTCATGGGAGCTAGTCCATAAATTGCCTTTCCTATGTTATACATGCAAAGACCATGTAGTTCAACTGACAAAAAACTCGAATCAATGAAAAGATAGATGGGCAAATGGATTTCCATTGCAATTGATGCCTAAAGGACTGACCAAAAATGTGAAATAGATGGACAACGGATTGCCAATGCGATGAACACCTAAGGACTAACCTAAAATGTGAAATAGATGGACAACGGATTGTCAATGATACAAACACCTAAGGAATGACCTACAATATATTGGGGGATGATCATAGATCAACCTTGCCTATGTTCAAGCTTAGAGATGACATAGTTCGACAAGGTGAAAGACTAACAAGACTCAATGATGACACTTTTTGAAGATCTTTTGATATTTTTCCTATGTTTTTGGGTTTTCTCATGAGTTTTCCAATGTTTTGAACTTTTTGATTTTCTAAATGTTTTTGATTTTTTGATGGATTTTTGAATGTTTTTGGATTTTTGATATGGATATGTGATGATATCAGTGCTCTATTTTGGGATTTTGTTGAAAACCAAGCTAGGTTTGATTGATCGGATTGATGGATTGATAGTTTGACTAACTATGTTAAGTCAAACAAAAGTGATAATGCACTTGTAGACTCTAGGAAGTTGTGTTATCCTAGAGTAAACTTGTACATAAGAGGATGGTTTGACTAAGTGTGTTAAGTCAAACAAGGTGATAATTGATTGGATTTGATTGATCAAGATTGATGAGGCTTGATTTGGATCAAAATTGTTTTGATGATTTAATGTGACGCTAACGTGCAAGTTAGATGCGACTGATATTGATTGTTCAAATTGATGTTCGACGGAAGATAAAGCTTGATAAGGAGTGTCTTCCTATCAAAATATGCCATGGGCTAGTGATTTAGATTTTTGGCTCACAAATTCTTTGACCAATCTGATTTTACATTTGCCAATGTTCAGATCACCAAATAAGTTGGAGGATATAGATCAAGATTTATTCTCGAAGCAAGATGCAAATATCTGCCCCCAATGTCTAGCAATGTTTGAATGGCCATGGGTGGATTCTTGGATAGATTTATAGATAGATACGGTAAGCATGCAAAGGATGCCAAGGATTATCTTGTGACAAGATAAGGTGTTTGAATAGAGGAAAACTCATTCTTATAATGCTTCAAGGCTCAGATAACATTGTGTAGGATGTGATCAATGAAAATGACCCATGTCAAGATGTTTACCATAAACAAGTGTAAAGTGTGCTCCAAAATTTTATCAAGATAATGCAGATAGATGGTAATGGGTTGGATAAATGGTTCATGGATGAATGAATGATATGGCTAAGATGCTGGCTTTATTATGGACGTGATAAGATGTTTTAGTGACCCTCCTGATGACACATTTATTTTAGTTGTTTTGTGACACTGTTAGCTATTGGATGTTGGAAATTATGTTGTTTCAATGTTTGCATCATGGTTTACATGACCAGTTGTCAAACTCAGTTGATTATACACTATATTTTATGATGTGATGTTTAATTTCGTGAGATGACATTTTATGATGATTGTCTATGTTGTTTTGTTTTATGCATGATTATATTATGTTAGTTGTATGTTTATGTCAATTGGTGAAGGAGATGATTTAGCAGTACTCATCAGTGAGTTCCCTGCTATATCGTGATTCTTCTTCACAGTGTCTTTTCATATTTATACATGTTGTTGGATTAATCATGTAGGGTTATGGAGCTTTCAGGTATAGGCATCAAATACACCTGCTTGTCAGGTCTGAGCATACCATGACCCAATGCCATGTCACATGTTCGTCGTATGCATGTAGTTGTTTGTTAATGATTGTCTTTAATGCTTATATTATATTAATCTAGATTAATTTAATGTTGTATTTAATATTAATGTTTCTTTATTGATTTAATGAAATAATTAAATTAGAAAAGCTATTTTAGCTTATTAAGTGATTAAATTTAAATGTTAAAATATCTTGTTTTTGAAAAGATCATTTATTTGCAAATTGATTTGATTATTCATTTTGACATTTTCAAAAATGGAACTTTTAGTTGAGATCTAAAGTTGAAATGTCTTGTGTCTATTGAGTTTAATTGATGCATGTGTTGCATTCTATAATTGAAAGTTAAAGTTGTGACTTTGGAAAAATGGAAAAAGGATATAATCTTGAAAAAGATCATTCTTGCACACACAATTTGTGTCTATTGATTTTAATTGATGCATGCATTTTATTCTATAACTAAAAGTTAAAGTTATGTTTGCAAAAATGGAAAAAGGATATAATCTTGAAAAAGATCATTCTTGCACACACAATTTTTGGATATTCGAAAGGTAGGAAGCAAAAAGATTGCTCTCACAAAAATATATTCTCTCTATAATTTTCTTGTTGGGGTTTTGGATTGGGGAGGCTGAATTTTTTTTTTGGAGATGGTGATCGCATTGTGAAGAATTTAAGAATTTGAATTGCTACGAATTACGCTTCATCATTTTTTTCGTTTTCGAGAAAGCGTTCACATGTTTTCTGCTTTTAGATTGTTAAATTGGTTTTTATGAAATCTTGTTGGTAAACTCCATCTATGATATTTGTGAAAATATGGCTTGGAAATCCTGCATGCACAACAAAAAACTGAAATATTAATGTCAAAACTATTGTGAAATAAATAAGAATAGAAAGTTGTAGTTTTGCTATAAGTTTCTATAACCTCCTCATTCACCTACTTCGAATGTTTAGTATATATTTCAAATAGTTTATCATTTGTTTGAAATTGGTAATGATATCACCTTTTCTTTGCATGCATTGAGTTATGACCTTCCCTTCCCATGGCTAGTAGAATGTATAAGAAATTTTAATTCTTTAGCAAAGTCTCGATTGTTCTTCAGTTTCTTTTACTTTGACTATGTTGATCAATTTTTTGTGAGATTGTCACTTGAGTGTCTACCATTTGGCCTGAACCTATATCATATTTACATGCTTTTTAAATCATGCATGCATGATACGTCTCTAGTTGTATCCTGAGAACAAATAAATCTTCTCACACTATGACATAGGTATGCATACCTAACATGCGTCTTATTTTAGGAAAAATATTGTGGTTTCCATTTACCTAGCGTGGCTATTTTATACCTATTTTTACATGTATTCGATACCAATGTATGGATGCATGTGATGAAACCATGTTTCTTAGCCAAATGACTAAGTTTTTTTTATTACGGTTGCCTATCTATTGCTTCTATGTATGCCAACACCATGCATGGCCAATAGAGAGTTTGATTCTGATGATAAGTTGTTTTTACCAATTTATGTCGTCATGTTCTGACTTCCTCTATATCTCTTGTGAACTGATGGATCATCACATAGTCGATAAAAATAAGTTGCATTTAAGTTAATGTTCCTTTAGAGGGATATTTGGTTAATTCATAGAGGCTTCATCCTTGTGATCACTGCTTATCCCCATGGTTGGCTTCATTTCATGCAGCCGTGGGTATTTCTTTGGCATTTTTACCCTATCGTGACAAAAATACATGTTGTTTTGGATGACCACTGCCCGCTCATTACGCTTTACTATCATTATGCAAAATGATTTATTCTTGCCTTGGGAGTGACTAATCATTTGTGCATGTATTCTAGTATAAGGTGTCACTACTTGTATTTTACCTACCTCTCTTGATCAACATGGTTGTGCATGTATGAGTATCTTCATGTTTCTTTTTAAATCTTGCATGGGAGAATCTTGGTTTGTTGTTATATTTCCTCTATCATCTTTTTATTTTGGGAGCAAATTCATCTTATATTCCACTAGAAAAGATATAAATTCCATGGAAGGCCTTGTCCAATGGAAGTTGAAATAATAAGCATCTCAAACTTTACCCTCAGAGGCAAAGAATCAAGTTTGCATTTTTTTTGTTAAAAGTTTGATATAAGCTTTGCAGCCTTGTGATCATGCTGGGAAAACATGATCATAGATTTTCCATAGTTTATCATGCATCATTTTCTATTAGCCTACCTTTGCATAGTTCATGCATTAGATTTTCTTGCCACCGTGGATTGTTCCTTGACTTTTATATTATGCTCGCCTGAAGGTATGTTTGTTGCATGCTTTCTTCCCTTTGTTTGGAACTTGAAGTTATCTTCTTGTTCACCTGTCGGTATGCTAGGAGCATCATAATTAACTTGATCATCTTGTCCATTGTGATCCGAAAGTGGTCGACCAGTTCATTGCTAATTCTATCGACCATTCTTTATGTTTGTAACTAATGGATTTGTTTAGATTTTTCCTGTGTGTTCAAACGTTGTCTGAGGCCGCATGTAACATGCTCACTTTCTTACTATCATGGCTCTTCATGCTAGGTTAGGTCGATGGGTAAGTAACTTGCTCGGTGGTTGAAGTAACCCTGATATGGGTCGACTCTTTGCTAGTGTACATAAATATAAATTACATAGTTAAGCTAGTAATTATAATGTTTAGGTTAGTAGAAACAAGGTTTTGTTTGTAGTTATATCTTATGATATTTATAAGTGGAATGAATAGATTTGTCTATAGTGTCTATCATACATTGAGTATAATTTAATTCATATGTTAAATGTAAACAAGCATATTAACATTATTTAATTAAATTGTAATTTAAAAATGGGCACTTTTCATTACTTAGAATTAAAAACAATATTCTATTAATATCATTATTCCTATGAGTCTCTTTTGTAGTAGAGATTAGTTTAAGTCAAAAACAATCATTGTAAAGGCATGATAATTTAATATGTAAAAGTAATTATAGAATTTTTTAGTTACTAAAAGAAATAAAAAGGTGTTATGTGTAGGATCATCATGGAAAAAATAGGCCCTTAAGAGGCAATAAAAAGACAAAAGATCAAAGTTAGACAACTTGACTTAAAAATTTGAATAAGTTATCTATATTATTTCAAAAAAATGTAAAAATAAAATCTGTAGCAAATTGAATTTAGTTTCTAAACTACTAGACCTCTATTTTAAAAAAAAATCTATTTGGTGAAAATTTGAAATTTCAATGGAGTAGCATTTAAATTTTAGGGTAAAAATAAGAAGTAGGTGTCTGTTTGACCACCCTAACCACAATAAAATGATAATATTTTTTTTATAAGCTTTTAGATATAAGTAAAGGACTCATGTCCCAATGTGATGCATATTTTTTTATAATTTTTTTCCAAGTAAATAATTAATTGTGAATTTTTTATTACAACTTTAAAAAATATAAAAGCTCGTATGTCTAACCACCTTAACTTGGTAAAAAATTCATGAAATTCATTTTTTTTTTTATCCTATAGTATGTGGAGCATAGAATGTGACGCATGTTTTGGATTCAAAAAATGTGATACCGTTTGAAAGTTATAGATGTTTTTCAATCAGCCTATCAATGAGGACTTTATTCGTAATTCTAATAGAAAATGAATTATAATTATTTATTAAATTCAAACTAAAAGATAATTTATATCGGTGGAAAGCTGAGAATCTCCTCTAAAATCCCTTTTCGTTTCATCAATTTTGGGTTACAAATTAATTAATTAATGATAGAATCTTGTGTTTCCTCATTTGATTATAATGATTAGACATTGTATTGATTTATAAGGTAGTATGGGGAAAAGTATTATAATTATAAGTAGTTAATTATGGCTTATTACTCTCTTAGTTTTATCATATGAGTTGGTAATATACCATTGAAGTCCTTAAATAAGAATAGTGGATTATGTTTTGGAGGTGTTCTTGCTTGGTGTTATCCCTACTTTGTTTTGAGGTTGACGTTAGTATATTGTTTCCCCAGAGGCTTGGATGTTGTCATTTATTGTGATGGAATATGTTTGTTATTGCGAGGGTAAAGGCCATGCATGTTTAGTTCCATTTTGAGATATTTGATGTTTTGTTAGCTCTTAGGACTTTGAGTCTTTCTGTTCATTTAACTTAAGGATCAAGTTGGAAATGTGTTTTTGAAATTCTTGAGTAAGATTTGAGTAATACGTATAAAATATCCAACTTGTGATTATTCCTTGTATTAGAGTTTAGTGTTCAAGTATATTGGTTTTCTAGAGGAGTTGAATTGTTGGTTTTTTAAATATGCTATGTCTAAATTATTATGGAGACCTTATCTTGATCATTTAGTTGGAACATGGACCACACACATTATGCCATTGTGTTACTATTTTGACCATTTGTATTCCATGTTATGTGAGTACGCATTTGTGGAAGCTTCGCCATGCATGTTATGTCATTATGGCTATTTATTGGAATGGTTGACTATAGGTTCTTGTGTATGAAGTTCATGTTGCATACATGTTTTCTTATTGTTTTAATCTTTTTGAGGATTTGTACCTTAGGAGGGTTGGCTTCCATTAGGGGCCGAACCTAAAATTGGTTGCATGGGTAACCTCTGGGAAGTTGGTATTTATGTGATAACCTTAACTAAGGTATTGGGAGTTTGTCAGTTTTGATGTCATGATTGTTGACCTTGTGTTGTATGTTGTCACTTTTATGGTTTGTTTGATTTGAGGACTTGTTCTATCTCCTATCACGGGGGGTGGGCTTTCGAGCTCCACACAGTTGGGAGGAACGTGCCAAATTCTCCATTGGGTCCCCTACAGGTGTGTTGTTTGTGACAAGATTTCTTGGCTAGATCCAAAATGCACAGTGGTTGTAGAGCATAATTCTTTTGATGATTTCGTGGGTGTGGTCTTCTTCTTTTCTATATCTTATTCCTTATTGTATTACACTCATGATGTACATGAGATGCTTTGTATCGATACTTGTATTATTCTAAGATTTGTCACAATCTCAATTATTGTATGTAACTCTTATTGTATATATGGTCATGACTTCTCATGAGTCTATTTATTTATGGTTATTGTGGTATTTTGATGTTATTACTTGGTAGCATAGTTGTGGAACCCTAAAAAAATTATGGTTGTTGTTGTCACATGTTATTTGTTTTAAAAAATAAATTATTTGGTTGTTTTATGTGAATGACATAACATTTTTCGGATTCCACGGTGGGGTGCTACAAATGCCTTCACTTAAACTGGAACACATAGATGCTCAATTCTACACATGATGCCTATTTGCGAAGTTTTCATTATGGTACCTATCCAAAGCACCACCGAAGTGGTTTTCACTAGAGGACAATTTTTTTCTTTATTGTTTTTAATCCTTTTTCTGATTTTTTTTTTTAATTTTTTAATTTCTATATTTTTTTATATTTTTTGAGAGATTTTAAGCTAATGTTGAATCACTTGGTATTGCTGTCATTGATGCTTCTATAATAATGTGCCATGGGTATCCTACTTGAAGAATTTTCTTTACCAAGATACATGCACTTGAATGCAACTTTTGAGATCCCTGATCTGCTTTGTTGATATCGAAGTTAACTGTATTTTAATGCGCACATCACAATAGAGTGCCTTATGAATCCTTATGATGAAGGGCGGGTGCCAAAACATGGTCAATGTTAGAATTGGATATCATGCATGGATGTTTGGATGGAGTGTGTTTAGGAATAGAAGGTGGGTTGGTTGATAGTTTGGAACCTTGGACTCTCCAAACCTGGGAAGAGCAATGATGGGTGGATATTGAAGTGTGTGTGGAATTAGGACCAACTGCTTGATATACTTTGTATGTCGCTTGAGAAGCCTACTTTTTCCTTTGTAGACATCTTTGATGGATAATTTTCCCTTTTTGATTTTCCCCCTAGTTTCTTTGACTAATGGAGTTTGATAGGGATAATTATTCTTTGTATTCTTTGGTATCCATATATATTTGATTTTTCCTTCATGCTTTAGTACTTCTTTTTCTTTGATGATGTTCTTCGTGCTTTGATTCAAATCTTTTTATTGATGTTTATCCCAAATCATGGATGGGGTGATGGGTGGATGAAGATTCATGACGTGGCTAGTTGTAGTATTGGCATTGATTTCATCATAAGGATTCTTTGTGCTCCCTATGTTGACGTTTGCTTGAAATGAAGTTACCCCCAGTTTTGTGGAAGTGTCACTAATATGTTTGTATCCCTTGATTGTTGAATAACCAAGGCCTTGATGCTTAGGATTTCCAATAATTTGCACTAGTTGTAGGATACCCTATTCATGCAGACCTAATCCTTTGCCTTGATAATTCATCTCCTTAAAAAAATTATTTGCAATAGGATATGATTTACCTTGGAAACAATGTGCTAATCCTTCTCTTCTCTATGGTGGACCTTCAAAAGTGATATATTATTTATTGATGAGATAGCTTTCCCTAAGAAAGATAAGTGATTCAAGTTTATAAGTGATAGGATACTCCATAAGTGGGATAAATGCTTGATTGATATCTTTAGCTTGATCTTGTGAAATATCAGATTTTAATGCTTCTTCAAGCGATATTAAAGATTCAATGTAAAATTATTCCTCAATATTCATTCTTATTATGCTTTCATATGATGTTTTTGATTCACAACTTCTGTAGAATCCTTCTTCACGATCTATTTTTGCTAGGTTTCCATAGGATGTTTCTGATTTACAAATTTTGTAGAAGCCTTCATCATGATCTGTTTCTGCTATGTCTCCATATTTTTCTACATCTTGGTCTTGTCCACAAATGTTAAGAGTAGGAGACTCTTGTTCCTTGGTAATGATGTCAAGAGTAGAAGAATTTTGTTTTGATTGAATATCATCTGTGTGTCCATCCAAAGAAAGTACCTCATGGGTAGATGGATGAATATGTGATATATGGATATGATCATCATTTGTGACATCTTGTATAGATAGAAGAGTTCCCATTAGATTATTATAGTATCTCGGAGATACAAATTCTTGATCTTGAATGATTTCAAAATTTCTTTCATCATGCTTTGGATCAAGCTCTTGACATGGGTCAATTTCAAAGGATGGATTGCTTATAGTGGGTTCTTCGACATCATTCTTAGGCATGGAAAGTGGCTCAATATCCTCTTGATCTTTGAGGATTCCTTCACTATCCGTAATCATGAGGTCGAGGGATGTCAATATGTCATTGGAAGGGCCTTTGCTAGGCCTTGATGAAAGATGTTTATCATGCTTTAAAATATGTTCTTGAGATATATCCTCTAATTCATTAGGTGATGTAGAGACATTGTCAACATAATTATTAGTCAATGGATCATGGATTATGTCAATACGATCAAATAGTGTTAACACATCTTGAAATAGATCACTAAAAAGTGGCTCTTGATGAATGCTGATTTGATCAATGGATGGGGTATACATATCTTCACAGTGATCATTGATGGATTGATTTTGATCATTGTCTTTAGTAGTTATGGTGGATAGATTGTCAATGTTTTCAACAATAGGATCAAATGATGTTAACGTTTCTTAGATTGGATCATTGTTGGGTATTGTTGGTGGATTTTGATCATGATTGAAAAGTGGCTCTTAGTGTGTGTTTATTTGATCATTGGTTGAGGTGGAAACATCTTTGATGTGCTCATTAATGGATAGATCTTCATCATTATTTTACCCAATTATGGAGGAGAGATTGTTAACACTATCGCTAGTGGTTGAATTCTGATTGTTGTCCCCAATAGATATTAGCTTTTGATCAATCAAGTCTTGGATGAGATTTTTGATTCGAATACAATTTGATGTTGTGTGTCCCTTTGTTTTGTGAAAATCACAAAAGTGCTTCTCATTGTACCCTCGTAGTGTCACCATGGACTCTTGATAATTCACATAAACAGGGATTTTAATGAGATTTTCTTGTACCAACCGTTGCAAGACCAATTCGATTGGTTCCCCAAGTGGTGTGTATTTCCATTTGTTACCTTGTGAGATTTTAACTTTAAATTGACCTTATTGTGAATGATTTTGGAGATGTGGTGATTGATCTTTGAGATGTGGTGATTGAGTTTGTTGTTGATTTTGTTGATCTTGATATCCAATTTCTTGACATTGGAGATATTGTTCTTGATGTGATTGTTGACCAAGCATAATGGGATAGTGTACCAGTGGTTTTTTCATGGGATCATAGATGGATTAACTTTGGACAATGTTCTGATTTGGTGTGATGTTTAGATTCAACATGATAGATTGAAATTGGATATTGTTATGGTTAGAAAATATTGCCTTGATTTAGGTAACTTTGATTTTGTGTGGTGTTACCTTGACTTGGATCAATACTTGGATTCGTTAACATATTGCTTGGATTTTTAACAACATTGGGGAGACTTAAAAGCATATCTATCCCAAAGTTCACCAAGTGTGGATTTGAAATGTTCATGTTTGGTAAACTTGTATTTGGTGTGTATGGATTTGGTGGGATAATTTTGTTTGGAATAAGACTCATGCATTAACTATTTGGTTGATAGATCTGAGGGTTTTGACTTGGATTTAAATCTACCATTGGGAATGGTTTTCAAAACTTTAAATTCACAAAAATCACATTTGTTTTGTTGAGGTTTGGAGGAGATAATGATGCCATGCATAAATGTGAATTTCGATAATCAATTGGCATTGTGAGACTTGGATAGTTTGGTTGACTTGGATTACTCATGATGTATGAGTTGAGTTTAAACTCCATATTTTTCTTGTGTTTTGACCTACTTGCAAAAGTGAACCTCTAAGGTGTTTAAGACCAATGATGAGATAGGAGATGAAAGGGTGAGTGATATGGGTGTTTACAATTTTAGGAACTTTGGATCAATGTTATACTTAAGGACTTGTTTTGATTTTGATTTTGATTGAGGATAGTTTGACTGGGTGTGTTAAGTCAAACAAAGGTGATAATGTACTTGTAAACTCTATGAAGTTGTGGTATCCTGGAGTAAACTCGTATACGAGGGGGATAGTTTGACTAAGTGTGTTAAGTCAAACAAAATCAAGTGAGTTTCTAAGTTCAATTTTAACCAAGTTGAAAAGATCAAGTCAAATGGCTAATTTTAAACCCAAAAAGAAAAGTGAGTTGGGTAAAAACAAAAAAAAAGAGTAGGAATTGGAGCCCTTTAAAGCATTAAAAAATTCTTTGCGAATTTCAACTTTAATTCTCAATTTTCTAGCTCCAATATTCTTCCAAGATCACCTCTTATTTTCCAATGTTGCAAGTCCTTTTGTACGAATGAAAATGCTTCTTCTTCTTTTTCCTATTAAAAGAAAAAAAAAATCATGTGAATACCAAGTTATTAAATTAAAATAACTTTTTAAATGCTAACTTCAAACAATGGAATGATTTTAAATAAAAACACTTATGATTTCAAACCAATGAAGCATCAATTAGTGTCCTGATTTTACAAAGACTTAAAAGAAAATCTTAACTAGTGATAGAGAGTTTTCCAATAAAGTTAAAAGATTCTCCTATTATCAATTCTTTTTTAACAATCTTAGTTTATTGGGAAAACTAAAGTGACTTATTAATTAACCGTTGATGTTATGAAATTGCATACATTTGAGCCAAGAGTAAATGTATTCAAGATTTGTAACCTAGCTCATCAAGATAAAAACCAATACAACCATCATGTGTTAGAGAATGCAAACTATAAATGTTTATTGGCTTTTCACTTCTCCAACTTAGCAAACCACTACTGACAAAAGTTTCATTGCATTCAAATTTGACATTATTGAAATATGATCATTCAATGGATAAAGTCAATGCACTAAAATCTAAAAGTCTGAGTCAATGTGTGTAAGTGTTATTCAAAATTTTATTGAAATGCAATGAAAGTTGACACCATTTAAATTTTATTGGAATGCATTATGATATGATCTTCATCTGTATAAAACTTCAAATCATGCATTCTAAAAAATGAAAACTTTAGGTCAAAACCAACACAAATAATGTGTTAGAAGATGTAATCTTTAAATGCTCATTGCCTTTTCACTTCTCCAATTTGATGAGTAGCCAAACCCTCATTATCTAATCGAATCACTGTAAATTTTAAAGCTATCAACTACTCTATCTCCATGAACTTAATACCTATAAAGATAAAAGTCAATGCCTCTAAAGATAGACGGAAGAAGAAACGTCCTCTTTCCCAAAAGGAAGTAGATCTAAGCACCGAGGGAATATCGATACAAAATATTTAATATCCAGATACACCATATCAAGTTGCACTTATTACTAATAGGTATTTTAATAGATTCAAAGATTTCTCAATAATATGATGAATTAGTTTATTATTTTTTTGTGAAAACTCCAAATTTTATCGTGCACCCTATCCACAACTCAATCTCTACTAGTAGGCCACCATTGCACTAAACTTTATTGTGCATGAGTCTTGGAGAGAGGAGCATTTAACCGATGCCTTCAAGACATGCAATTAATTAATATTGCCTCTACCCACCGTGTAATGAATGTAACCATTACCTATCTGACAAAAAATGAAAATTATGTGCAAGTTGTTGCCTAATACTTTTATGGAGGGAGTATGAATATTAATCAGCCATAGAAACAATGCTCATTGTGAGGAGAAATATAATAAAGGCAGTTGAATTGAGATCCTTCTCGGGGGGATGATAAAAAAAAGGCCGACAAATCTCCTTCACTATTACAAATTGCATGCCAAAGCGCACAAGAAAAAGACTACCACTGCAATTGCTAACACAAATTTGAACACTCTGCCATATGTAATGATTACAGGATACCCAACAAATTGAAAAGATGAGAAGTATTAAAAAAATCATAGTCAAATAGGGATTCAACAAATGAAACAATAGGTGTAATGTGGAAATTCACAACCTCTTTTAATATTGCATCCAAGCCAAGCGATTTGAAGAACATAGAAGCAATTTGAATGTTGTACATCACCAAAGTATAAAATATCTGAGAAATGCCACTTTTCAAATGATGGTAAAGCGAGGTGGTAAAATGAAAAAGGAGGTCTTATATAAAAAGGAAATGGGAATTTTCCCCATCCAGATCACATTTTATTTTCCAACACATGACCGCATGGTGCTCTAAAGTATTGTAGTAAGGGAGGGTTTCATAGGCACGCACATCTTTCGGTTCTCACTATTATGTAAATGCTGCTAGCAACATTTGTGCCTGAATTCATATGTTCCTAAATTTGTGTCAGCCACTAGAAAAGCTGGCATGGAGGTGGATATGCGAAATGATTCACAGGGTTCTTCAAGAGTCTCATTACTCATTTTCACAAACTAAAATACTACTAGATATTGCTTCACTTGTATTTATTTATCAACTAGTGATGCCTACCAATGGCACAATAGTGTATTTGAATAAATTCTAGACAACAGATGGTTTGGTAGGATAAGATAAAGGAAAAGGCTACAAGGTGGATCAACGCTCTCCACGTATGGTGAGGATTAAGGAGGACGATTAGCAGTAGATTTGGGGAGCATATAAGGAGACATTGAGGGTACATATAAACGTGTCAATTGTAGCATTCCAAACATGTGCGAGTCAAATGGGTGTGCTCCGAAAAAAGTAGCCAGCCCCACGAAGTAGAAAAATACCCCAAACAAAAGCCCAAAACTACAAAAGGCCAAACAATGAAATAGTGGAAAGAATAGAAAGAAAGAGATAAATCTGTAATGCAAGGGTTATGTTAGTCAACATCTGGTGAGTGACTGATAAATGAATACCAAGACAGTGCTCAAAAATTATGACCGAGATCCTACTAATGAGCACACTGCATTCATAATTTCCAGATATAAGGAAATAGTGTGCAATCTTCTCATTATATATGCAACCTCCTTTGAGTTGTTCAATATGCCAAGATGATTCTAACAGTTAAAAAAAATAGACATTGAGAATGACATAGATGCACAGTAGTTTCTTTCGAGCTCATGTAAGGACTGGTATTGCAGTGGATATCCTTCAATGCCTGTGTTTTAAACAATAAAACCTTCAAAGATAAAAAAGGAGCAATATAAACTATCAACATGGAAAACTTACTAAATTCTCATACAAGAAAAGGAATTTGGATGCACGAGCACCATTAACTCAATCAAAAGATTAGTGGAGTTAGTATGAAGAAACAAATGTGTAAAAAAGCACAGTAGATCACCAACAAAATATTTCCCCAGAAAACCTTATATTTTCGAAGATTTCCATCGTAAGAAAAATTCTGGTGTACAAAAGAAAATTCCAAATCCTAAAAAATATTGATCATCCATTAAAGTCTATTAACAAGTCTTAACTTCTTTTGCACTTGTTAGTCGGGTGTGGTTGTTCCAATAAAGAAATCTATTACTAGTATGTCAGAATACAATCATAGAATTGATTGTATTCTTAAATAGTTTTTTTTTCTTCATTATCTTATTGTCAGTAAGGCAATGCAATGACTTATTGAAAAGATGAGAGAAACATAACAAAGAGAATAAAAAACTGTTTTACATAAACTTGATCAAATTGTATATAAAAACTTCGTTTCTTTCAACCAAGTAGAAACTTTGTAGCAAATAAAGACAGCAGGTGTAAATTCCCTCCTTCTAGTACCATAATGTAGATGTCAAAATCTGCATGAGAGACTTAAACCATTTCATGTTGTTAGCATAAGTAAAGTTTAAATCAACAAACTCAACATCCTTATGAAATATGGAATCATGTTAAAAAATGCAACTAATGAAAACAATGCAAAAACATGAATCATTCCTATCCCATATTAGATTGGTGCACCTTTGGTATGTGAATGAGCCCTTTCCCAATCCTTGATAAGCTAAAGTGGTGATGATAGACAAAGAGATGCAAAATGAACTCAAATTACCTATAGTGAAAATGCCCAAATTGTAGATGTAAATGAAGGAGAAAACTCCTTGGATTTATAGGTGAGATTGAGGAGAAAAGAGGCAAGATTGTGGAATGTAGGACTAATCCTCAACCAATAGGAAGGAACCACTTCTCACCATGTGAATGGGTCATGGTTGTGCAAGTTTTTGCCAATGTGCCCATTTGAAATTTTAAAATGGCATTGAATGCATATGGTTTAGGTATTTAGGGGGAAATGTGTTTGGACAAAAAAATAAAAAAAGGGGAGTTAATGAGGGCATATTCCTTAAGAATATGCTTTGTGAGGAAAATAGGGGTTTTAATAAATCAAAATAAATGATTTATTGTGCAAGTGGGAAAAGCTAGAGGATGGGACATGGGTTAGGCTTAGCATTAATCAAGGATTTGACTAATTAAGCTAGTGATTAGTTGATTGTGACATTTGATTTACATTTTTAGATTAGAATAAATCAAAATGAGAGGAAATAATGGATATTAGTCATTTAATTAAATACATGTGATTAAATCAAGAGACTTTAGGAGATAAAAATTGATTTATTTGATTAACGACATAACATTAGTGAATTAATTAAATTGATTTATTTAATTAATAGATGAAATAATGTTGAATGAAGCATGATTAGATGCATTCGCAAATTTTGCATGTCTACAGTAAAATATATGAGTACATGTGAATAATCAAAACACACAATCAATGGGATGTATTACATTAGAGAATTGAATCATAGAATTAACCAAATTCAAAACACAATCAATCCCTAAAGTCGTTCCATTGTTTCATATATCTAAGGATTCCTTGAATCATAATGGCTCTTAGATCTTTCTTTGCACTATGACTTTTTAAAATGACCACCTAGAGAATGGATGCTATAAAAATGCAAGAATCCTAGTTCCTACATGATTTGACGAGCTATGTGATTTATTCCATGATACTATGATAGAAATGAAGATTATTCTATGGTGCAAATGTTGTGATATGACTACTATGATAGTGGAAAAGTAAATAAAAATTAAGCCATGATCCTAAATTACTACGCAAATACTATGCTAAATGCTAAATAATCTAATTCTCTAAATGTTGAATGCTCTAATGCTCTTAAATTATTTCTACAGAGTAAGTTTTCTCAAAGATGTGTTATGAAATGATGGATGATGATGTTGTATTTATAGGATTTCCAAAGCATATTGTGTTGTGGCAGGATTCAACGGTCAAGATTTCAGTTCGAAAGATCGACAGTGGAGGATGAAGAAGTTAGAGAGAATCATGGAGATTGCTCCCTTTAAAAGAGAACTTTGTCAAGTGTTGAAGAGAATCAAAGGGAAGAAAAAGTCATGTGTCCAAGGTAGTTTTAATTTTTTTGAGGATAATTCTATTTAGAAATTAGAAATATTTAAATTCATGCGAGACATGCTGAGGTGGAAGATGAGGTGGAAGGAGGTTAGAGAATTATGTAGAAATGTGACAAAATTGAATTAAAAATTCAATTTTAATGAGAGCGAATTAATCAAATAAAACAAATTGGTTAGTGTATACACCTAAAAATGGCCTGGAGCATCCGATTTATTAAATACAATTTATTTGATTAATTATCCTAATTTCTTCCACTATTTGAATAAATAGAAATATTTATTTATATAGTTCACATTCACATCACATTTAAATTCATCTTAATTAAATAAACAAAATTAAATACTTTGTTTGATTTAATTATCATTTCCCTATTTTATTCTATCACGTCAATCTTAAATTAATTAAATAAAGATTAAAACACTTTATTGATTAATTGCCATATTCTTCTGTCTAATTTAATAAGCAACTTCTATAGTTCGTTTTATTAAATTATTTATCCTTCTTTTGCTAATTTAAATAAATCATAATATTTGAATAAAAGCATAAGGAATATTCCATCTATATTTCCTCAAAATTGATTTAGATATCCTATGTCTAATTTATGTCTAAATTATGTCAAAATTAATACTTTGAAACTTCACGAGAAGTTTTGGAGACAAATTGGAGACAAATTCCAAATTCTTCTCTCAATCCTCCTCCATCAATCTTTCCTCTTCTCTTGCTTGGTGTTTTCATGGGTAGAGAAAATCACCAAAATTATCTCAATCTCCTCCATCTTTCACCATTCAATCCTCCAGATTGAATCCAAGCCTCTCAAATGCCATCCCTATGCATTTCTATAGCCAGAAAATCTATAAATAAAGCCTCATTGAACCAAGAAAAGGATCCAGAGAATCTAAATTATGCACTCTTAATTTGCAATAATTCAAGCATCAAGTACATTCAACATTCAAGCATCTAGCATCCAACATCCAACAATCAAGCTTTTATATCATGGCTACTTCCTGTAGCTGCATTTATCTATTTCCATGTCAATTTATGCTAGTTTAGTTTATTTATCATCTAGTATTATCATATTAAGCTCTATATCATTGCATTAGCATCCATCTCATTCTTCAGATAGTCATTTTAACAGTCACATTGCTTACACGATCTAAGAGCCACAGTGATTTAATAAATCTTTGGAGATAGAGAACAATATGACGCTTTTAGTAGATTATTGCTTTGAAATGATTCATTTGGATTTTCCTTTGATATAATGTTGTATTAAGAAGTGTATTTTATGCTTTACACCTTATTCACACTTACAATTTGGTGCCCACTGTGGGGCATTAACCCTAATTTTTTGAATTTTTTTTCTGAAAAGTGTCATGCAGGTTCTCGGCGTGTTTTCTTTTAGCACTTTCATCAAATACTATAGCACATCTGTGGCAAACTACATCACTTGCATGCTCTATTTAAGCACTTCTATGTCACTACAACACATCCATAAAAAAATTTAGCGTTTTCAACTTTAGCGCTTCCACGACCTGTTTCAGTGCATCGGTGATTTAGCGCTTCTGTGGAAAAATTCGGTGCTTCGGTGTCCTATTTCGGCGCTTTTGTGTTATAGCGCATCAGGTAAAAGTTATAGCGCTTCGGTGGACTATTCCAGTGCTTTTGTAAAATTACTCTGGATCCAATGCGACCCCGACCAGATTTTAATTTTTTTCACAGTTGGACTAAAATTTATCAATCTTAGGATAGTCACTTTTGGTTTCTAAAAATTATCAATCCTAGGATAGTCACTTCTTGGTTTCTAAAATGTATCAATCCTAGGGTAGCAACTTTTTGTTTTCTTAAAATAAAATTTATCAATCCTAGGATAGTCATCACATTTTTATAGTAGAATTTAAAAAGAACAACATAATTTCTGTGAAGCAACACCTTCACATAGATTAGAAATTTTTTTTTTGGGCTTAAAACATAACAACTTATATGTTGTGCTTGTGGAAATTAGGCTTATGCTCTCCCCTTAACTGGGTGATCAAAGTGCTAGATTCACTTTTACTTCATGCTATTTATGCTTTATTTAAATCCTTTAGAAGGCCTACCGTAGTGGGAAAAAATACTCACCCTATGGGAACGACCTAAGTGGGAATGCCTAAAGCCAAGGATTCCAACCCACTATAATAAAGATGCAAGTTATTGATGAAAGTCCAACTTGATGGTAGTGAGCAAGATAACCATCCCCCAAATCTTTGTTCTAAAGATTGAGAGGTCTCCTGAGGGAGTTTATCAATTGTTGCACCGCACGGAAGCCTTATCTACCCACCATAGAGTAGTATCCTATCGAGTCAGTATCCATACATTGTCATACTCATGGTGCAAGGGGAGGGAAGAATTTTCCCCCAAGACACTCACCATATAATTTCCAAGGACCGTTTTCTCAGAGGACAAGAAATCCAACTCTGAGTACACGCCTGGAAACAAGAAAAACACAGGTGCCCTCTAGGGGGTGACACGGCTGTGTGCGTCAATGCAATTCAAGATGTGGGTTGTGAGTATAATGATGACCTATTTGTACTTAAGTGTGAGTTTGTCTGATTTGTGTAGAATTGTCAAAGCAACCTATGAAAATCAATAAGAACCATTCATGGTTCTTGAACATACGTGATCTATTCAGTTTAAAACAATTATTCATAATTGCTTGCTATTTTTTCTTAAATTCATTAAAATCAAATTAAAGATCATCCTGAAAACAAACAAAGTCAAGTTAGATCAGAAAATCCATGATTCGAAAGTGGAAGTCCACCACGTTTGTCAAGAGAAAAATTAAAATCAAAAGACCTAAGAAACCTTTCGATTATCGAGATAAATTAAGAAGATGGCGCTTCCTATATCAAAATTGAAAACTCTTTTTACAACATAGATCATTCATCCATAGATATCACGATTTTGCTAGGGGTCACACCTTAGATTACACAGTAGAACCACTCTATTCATGAGCCTTCTTCCAAAGAAGAGCTCTCACACAATATCACAACTATAGTCAATGCATACATCGTTCTTATCTTCCACAATCCATGATACAATATGCCACAAGGCCAGATCAGATTTTACAATAGAGAGTCTTAAAAAGTCTTATTTTTTAGTGCTCTGGAAACTTGTTTCAGCGCTTCAGGTCACTATTTTAGCACTTCTGTGAAATAGTGCTTTCAGGCACTGTTATAGCACTTACACTCTTTATTTTAGCACTTTCATTAAACAATGCCTTCATCATCTATTTTAGTGCTTTTGGGCACTATTTCAGCACTTCTATCAAGCTAGCGCTTCCATCAATTTCTGCAGCGCTTTCGAGCACTGTTTTAGCGCTTCTGTCAAGATACCGCTTTTGTCACCTATTTCAGCACTTCAAAACTCTATTCTAGCACTTCTAGAAAATAGCGCCTCTATCCTCTATTTTAGCGCTTTCAAAACAAAGAGTTCAAGAATCTTACCAGTCAATAAATTTGTCATTTTATCCATAGTTTTTATCAGAACCAAGTTTCTTTTTATTAGAATCACTGTCTAGAGACCGAAAATAGATAGGTTTATACAAATTTCCAATTTTATCAACTGAAACAAGATCTTGCAAATCAAAAGTGTCAATAAAATACACAATCAATTACTACACTGAAGTTTCATTATCAGGATACTATCATCCTTTATCATGAAACCAAGTATAGTAATCAAATTTTCAGCATAGTCACATCAATAAGATCAGTCATCTTATTCAACTTTGTTAAAAGCTCAATTGACATTTTTCTAGCATAGAAGATCAACATTTCAGAAGAAAGGGTAAAAATTTGTATGCCAATCTTCACTAGGTCCCAAAAGTAGAGACTCTTAGAGAAAGAACTTGAAACATCCCAAACAATGGCAAAAGAAAATCCTTGGAACAACCTGAACTAGAACGAAATAACTCTGGAGGATATTCAAACAACTCAACAAGACCCCAAGTTCCATAAATTTATGGAAAAGATCTTAGAACAAGATATGGAGAAGTATCTTTTGATGTTGGCTGAATAAGGTGCCAAACTTCCCAAGGACTTCGATGTAAATCGTTTGAAGGAAGCACCTAGAATAAGTGAGACTGAAATACTGCAACCTACAAAAACAATAGATCTAGTTGCCACTCTGACATCTCAGATGAAAATGTTACAACAACAGATATAGGATATGATGAAAGGAAGTACCAAATGATATGCGATACAGGACATTTGTCCTTATCCTTTTGATGCAACCATCGGTTTGATACCTTTTCCTAGACACTGTGAGATCCCAAAGTATGACAAGTACAATGGAAGAGTGGATCCGATATATCATATCAAGGAATTCAAAACAATGAGCCTTGAGTTTTCCCAAGAGGAAACTTACTTAATGAGATTATTCCCAAGGAGCTTGGGAGGATCATGTATGGAGTGGTTTTCAAAACTACAACCAGGGATCAAAACTTTTGAGGAACTTGTCAATAGGTTCATCTCCCAGTATTCCTTTAACATCCAGCATGATGTTACAATAAAGGATCTTTATAACCTAAAGCAAAACAAAGGGGAGACGTTCTTGTCTTTTCTATGAAGATGACAATGATTGTTCGCTAGATATCCTTGATCCATTCCTCAGGAAGAAAATATGGAGTTGTTCATTGACAACTTGACGGAGGAAATGAGTTATAGACTTTAATTGCTATGTCCTCCCACATTCAAAAAGGTAATAGAAAACAGTCTTAAAATTGAGGAAGCATTAGTCAAAAGAGGAGTTATCAAATATTTCAATGATAAAACAAATAACACAAATAACTCCTCCAATCAATACTCAAGTAGTGATAAGCCAAAATTTTTGCAAAAGAATCGAAACACAACTACCAATGAAACAACAAATGATTCCCAAAATGTCAAACCGGTTTTCAACTTGACAACATCTACATCAAAGAATCAAAACAATGATCAAATTGTCAAGTCAAATTTCATACAAAGCAACGAGATTGTAAAAACACAGTCATATCAAAAACCATCAAATCAGTGTAGGTTAACACCTTCAGGCCAAATGATAGAATCAGCAATGAAAGAATTAGTCACGAGTGGCCTTATCATTGCATGGGAAGCCCGATTCTGGGATCCAAAGGTTAAACCACCATGGTGGAATGACGCAGATTACTACAACTTCCATAATAACAAAGGCCACAAAACCATTGATTGTATGGAGTTGAAGCATGCAATACAAGATTTGATCGACAACAATAAAGCATATGTGGAAACACCCCAAAAAAATAATGATCATTTGGCCTTCAAGGACCCTTTTCCAAACTATGACAAAGGAGCATCATCAACTTCAAACAATAAAGGGAAGAAAATCAACCATGTCTTTGACACAACAATCCTTTGTCTATCCGGAATAGAGAGTGATCATAGAGTTAATCACAACATTGATGAACTAAAAATCAACAACACTAGCCCTTTGAACTTGCTCCGAAGCATACAAAACTCTGATAATCAAATCAATGTCTTAAAAATCAGAGACCGTCAAGAACATCAACCAGCAAATGTAATGACTAGGGGGCAATCCAAGGTAGTGTTAAAGGGAGTTGGGTCTACACATGCAGTTCCACCTCCATCTCATTATAACATTGTCAGTCAACTACAAAAAATTCCTGCACAGATATTGATATTAGAACTCCTTAAAATATCACCATCACATAAGGAGGTTCTAGAACAAGCACTCGTAGCCACTATGGTACCAAAGAATCTAGTTGTTTTCCAATTCCAAGCTATGGTGGGACATTTGACTACCCCACATTGTCTATCATTCTCTGAAAAAGAGGATATCTCACTAAACCATCCCCATAATATTGCACTCCATATTGAAGTCTTAATCCGCAAGCATCACGTCAAGAGAGTCTTAATAGATGGGGGAGTTAGTCTGAACATTTGCATTCTCAAGTTAATCTGTGCACTAGGGTATTTAGATGATGCTATTGATGCCCAAAGAAAAATGACTATCAAAGCATATGATGAGGAAGAAAGATCATCTAAAGGCTTGATTGTGCTACCCATTCAAGTAGGGCCAATGATGAAACATATAGCATGTCAAGTGTTGGAAAAAGAGTTAACATACAGTATTCTCTTAGGATGACCATGGGTCCATGAAATGCAGGTCGTGCCTTCAACATATCATCAATGTTTGAAGTTCCCAATAAATGGACAAGAGGTGACTATATCTGCTAATTATAATCACCCTCAACATTGTGACACCCTTAGGATCTCTCATGATACCTTTGTGCCACACAATAGGGAAGCATCAAGCTCAAAATCATCCAACGAGGAAAAATGTCCAAGTATCACTACCAAGTGGGTATAGAAGAAGGGTAAAGAAAAAGAAACAGGTCCTTTTGAAACTCAATCAATAGATAATATAGATCCACAAAAATCTTTATCACAAAATTTCCAAGATCAAGTCCAACTGATGGACAAGGGAATGGGAACATATTCTATGGAGCAATCGCTTAACCTATCACAGTTAATGCCATCTCCTAAGACATATGGGCAACCATCTATGATCAAATCTCAAACATCATTACCAGTCACAGTTCTTGATGAAAGGTTTGTCAAAAAGGGTACCATAAAGGATGAATTAGACAACAAAGTGATCATGGATTGGCTATACAAAGATGAGGAACCCTCTACATTAGAAATCAGTATCAAAAATGTCAATATTAACACTGAGAAATATGGAAAAGGAAAAGCTATTTTAGAAAAAATGGGGTATGAAGGACACGAACCTATTGGATTAAGAAAGGATGGAATCATAGAGCCTATTACACCCTTCACTCTCCACTCGAAAGAGAAGCTAGGACTAGAATACTCTAATGAAGAAAAATAGGAACTGGAAAATAAGGTTGTAGAAATAATCCTTCAACTTAGAAATAGCTCTGAGACAGATTCAAATGAATATGAATGGGATTCATGTTCCAATGTGTCTTTCACATATATTCATATTGATGTCATCCAACAATATACACCTACACGTGAGGAGGGCCAAGGCTCTGGGTCTAGACCAATCATAGCATTGTCACTAAATATCGATGATTCAAGTGGGGACAAACAGACCTCATGTGAGCTAGATGATCTTGAAGAGGGTACCATCATTGACCTCGATATTCCAATAAACAACTATGATGAAATGGCTGTCCAAACCCTTACATCCATCAACCCAAATGAATCCGATGACCTCATGCCATTAATCCATCCTGAACTCATTGATTGGGAACCTATCAAACCTTTGACTATACCAATTTTTACAAACAATAATGCCATCATAAATTTCCTATGTCATAGAGAACCTGGTACAATTTTTGTCTATAATACTCATAACAAAATGACTCGGCAGGAGGGTGTCAAATCTTCCTGTTGCAAAAGTGAAAACAAGGAAAATAGATCTAATGGTGAAAACCATTCTATTATAGAATTAGATCTAGAAAAGGAAAAAATAAAGAATGCATCTAATGGTGAAAACCTTTCTAAGGAATTGAAGGATGGAAGATTTGACACTCTTCCAGAACATTATCATGAGCGATCATCAGTCCTGGTAGAACCAACACAGTCTGTGAACATTGGCACTGAAGAAAAGACAAAAAATCTACATCTAGTGGAATCCATGACAGATCAAGAGAGACCGGGATTCATTAAATTCTTTAAGGAAAGAAGCATCAAATTCGCTTGGTCATATTCTAATATGCCAGGCTTAGATCCAAATTTTCTCATGCATCACTTGTCTTTTCCCATAGGAATCAAGCTTGTCAAGCAAAAATTGAGAAAAATGCATCCCCATATCGCATTGATGGTAAAAATAGAGCTAAAGAAATTATTGGATGTTGGATTCATAAGGTCTATAGACTACGTCGAGTGGATATCAAACATTGTACCTATTTCAAAGCCAGACAATAGCATCAGGATATGTATGGATTTCAAGGATCTAAATAAAGCATGCTCGAAGGATGATTTTCCATTACCAAATATAGACATCATAGTGGACTTGACGGTGGGGCATGCCATGTTGCCAATCATGGACAGTTTCTCTAGGTACAATCAAATAAAAATAGCTCTAGAAGATCAAGAAAAGATGACTTTTACATGTCCATGGGGAACCTTCTACTAGAACGTCATGCCATTTGGTCTAAAAAATGCAGGAGCCACCTATCAAAGAGAAATGACAACAATCTTCCATGATATGATGCACACCTTCATGGAGGATTACGTGGATGACATCTTGGAAAAATCTAGTACTAGGGAAGGAAATCTGCATATCCTAGACAAAATCTTCACATGGCTAGAGAAATTAAATGTCTGGTTAAACCCCAAGAAGTGTGTCTTCAGGGTCACATCAGCAAAACTATTAGGGTACATTGTCTTAGAAAAAGGCATTGAAGTGGATCCAACAAAAGTCAAAGCGATAATGGAGATGCCACCTCCTAAGAATATCAGCCAACTCAGATCACTACAAGGAAGGCTCCAATTGATTAGAAGATTTATCTCCCAGTTGGTGGACAAAAGTCATCCTTTTAATCATCTATTGCAATTGAATGTGGTTTTCAAATGGGATAATGGGTTTGAAACAACTTTCAATCAAATAAAACATTATCTAATGTCACCACCTATTCTCATACCACCCACAAAAGGAAGGTCTCTCATATTGTACATTGCCACGATGGATATCTCTTTGGGGGCACTATTAGCGCAAGAGGATTATGAAGGAAAATAACATGCCATCTACTATATCAGTCGGACATTAAATGGGTATGAAATAAATTACACTTTCATAGATAAATATTGTTTGATAATGGTGTTTTCCACTCAATAGCTGTGACACTATATGTTGGCTCATACAATCAAGCTAATAGCAAAGATCGATCCTTTAAAATATCTACTTAGTAAAGATGCCTTAATAGGTAGACTGGCAAAGTGGGTCATGCTATTAAGTGAATTTGAAATTCAATATGTAGAGAGAAAGGAAATCAAGGGTCAGGCAATCACTAAACAATTATATGAGGCTCCTTTACCAGATGATTGACCAATGACAATGAAATTTCCAATTGCAAACATTCTGATAGTGATGCCCCAACAATGGGTATTATATTTTGATGGATCGTACACCCAGCGAGGATCAGGAGCAGGTATTTTGTTTATCTCTCCACAAGGACACACCATTCCAAAATCATATAGAATAATGTTTCACTATACAAATAATGTGGCTAAATATAAAGCATTGATAATTGGGGTCAAAATAGCAATTCAATGGAAGATCACAGACTTACAGGTATATGGGGACTCTCAACTAGTTATTTATCAAGTGAATGATGAGTATCAAACAAAAGATGAAAATTTGATGCCCTACAAGCAACAAATAGATGATCTGAAATAGTCCTTTGTTAGTATCAAGTTTGATCAAATTCCAAGGGTAGAGAACAAAGCTGTAGACACTATGGCTACAATTGCTTCATTACTACAATTGCTTGAGAAGTGTGTTTGTTATGAGTTTATGGTAGAACAAGTATCATGTCCTTCCCATAATAATTCAGAATCCACTACCATTTTCCATCTAGAAACCATTAAAACCTCCATCTATGAAAAAACCTATGCTTACCTGAAAGACGATATCCTTCCTCCTGATCTTTCTAGGAACCAAAAACAAAACTTCATCTGCCAATCCACATGACATACTTTAATCGCTGACATACTTTATCATCGAGGTCTTGATGGTACCTTACTCCGATGTCTAGAACATGACAAAACTAAAATGGCCCTACGAGAGGTTCACGAGGGTATTTGTGGCACTCATTTGAGTGGGATAACTCTAGCTAGGAAACTCCTCCATTTGAGA
>CM021101.1:276992514-277014141 GCA_007115665.2 Sequoiadendron giganteum
TATCATCGATGACATTCAAAATTCACACATTGAAATGATTAATCACTTCCTATTTACGCAATGAATGCTCAACTCATCTCGGTTAAATCATACCTAGATGCTTGTGTTCACTTGCAATATCAAAAATCATGAAAGTAATACTCAGGTTGTCATTGGTCTAAAACATACTATTGACGCTTGTATTCACTTTCAACATCCAATAAAGCTCAATGATGAGAAAAAGCACAAAGTTACTATTAAAATGAAAATGGTTTTGCATATAGTTGCATGTTAAAATTAGATTGCATTCATCATATTCATTATCTATAGAGTATTTGTTGCATAAAGGGTTCCAATCAATGATTATCTTATCTACAAATAGGATTGAGTATACTTGACATAAATTCAAAATCATCAAAAAACATGTAGGATTCATCATCTCATCATTTAGTTTCATCATTTCATCATTCATGCATTTCTACATCAAATAAATTATGAATTAAATTGTACCATAAGTACATCATGTTCATTTTACCATAAAAACATTCATTACATTATCATCCATCAACATCATATGCATTTGATCACTTATTAAACCCATACATCATTTACTATCCATACATTTTATCACATTAAAATAAATGCAAGTCATGTCATTGTTATCATCATCTATCCATTATCATTCATCATAAGATCATCATTTTTATCATTATCACATTAACATAAAAATCATTTATCCATCCATCCATACATTTTTTATCACATTTAAAAACATTCATTCATATATCGATCCTCATTTAAAGATTCATACATCCATGTATCATATACTCTAAAAATGCATTTATCATAGAATCATTACATAAAATAAAAGCATTTATCATTAAACCATCACATTTGAAATAAAATCATTCATCTAGAACATCACATAATAAATGCATCCATCACATAGAAATCATAAACCATCATAAAATTACATCAACTGCATCTCATATATATATATATCATCAGTGTCAAGTATACAATAAAGTCTGAAAATAAAGATACATCATAAAAAATGAGGTACATCGTAATATACATAATGTCTCAGAAAGAAAAATCTCAATAGAATCTATGATCCGCTACTACCAGAATGTGCAGGCCTAATAGGACCTATACCACCACCACCCTCAGAAGAACTAGGATCTCTAGGATCTCTACGTGGAGACTGTGTCACACCCTCACTCACTGTCCTAGTATGCGTCTTCATGGATCTCGATGGGGCATAGCTGACTCTGCAATCAACAAGCACTACATCATGATATCTGCCCCAATAAAACTCAACCTCTCGGCTAACCCGCATAATCTCTCTCATGTAATCCCCCACCGAGGTACCATCGAACACTCTCTGTAGGGTCTCTGCTATCTCCTATGCCCTCTTGGCAATCTAATGAGCACTATCTCGCTTGGTTGTCAATGTGGCAACCTGAGTCTATACAATAGCCAACTATCCCTGAACCTGTGCTAAAGCCTGAGCATGGGCCTAAGCATGGGCCTGCATCTAAGTCTGTAGGACCTATACCACCACCACCCTCAGAAGAAATAGGATCTCTGGGATCTTTACGTGGAGACTGTGTCACACCCTCACTCACTATCCTAGTATGCATCTTCCTGGATCTCGATGGGGCATAGCTGACTTTGCAATCAACAAGCACTACATCATGATATCTGCCCCGATAAAACTCAACCTCTCGGCTAGCCCGCATAATCTCTCTCATGTAATCCCCCACCGAGGTACCATCGAACACTCTCTGTAGGGTCTCTACTATCTCCTGTGCCCTCTTGGCAATCTAATGAGCACTATCTCGCTTGGTTGTCAATGTGGTAACCTGAGTCTATACAATAGCCAACTATCCCTAAACCTATGCTAAAGCCTGAGCATGGGCCTAAGCGTGGGCCTGCATCTAAGTCTGTGTTTGGACAAGCAAACCCTGGGCCTATACCAATTGTCCCTGTAGTGTCTAAACCTATGTCTCGAGACCTGTAATCTATCTCTAATGGTCCACGAATGGTACTGTCATTGCTCGCCTCTTACGAGGCCTACTAAATGATAGACCACTGCTAACTAGATCTACCCCTCTATCCCCTCTACTACCACCATCACTATCATCACTGTTGTTGTCATCACCACCCCTCTCTGTGATACTACCTGACGGAGTACCACCCTCACTATCTGCAGAACCCTTGACCACATCCTCCTCTATAGGTAATGATGCTGGCCCGTCCAGAACCAAAGACAAAAATGTAACGTACTCCTCTATAACCGGTGCCTCGACAATGTCTCTGCGCATGTCCCAGGGTGATGGTTGCAGTGCCCTGTATCCCTCTACTAGAACATCGTATGAAAAACAAGGCCCCAAATTAGGTATGTCACACCACCACCTAGAATAGTGGGCTACCCCCTATGGCATACACTAAACGATGCCATACTGCTTGTACACTCAGCGAAGAAAAAATCTCTCTACTACAAAGGGGGTACAACCAATCAGATACATGGAATCACAGAGATACCCCAACATAGCATTGTCCTCATCCCACTGCTCAAAGTATAAGTACGACTGCCAAGTAATAGTCTATGTATCATCAAAAACCCACCTCCAATGCTCCAACTTACCCATCTGAGCCTGGGTAAGCTGACCTCTGTATCTAAACTCATATGGTCTACCTACTGGTCTATCTACCATTGGAAATGGTCGAGCAATAGAAAATGCTCCCATGCCCACACCTATAACAAGGTCATCCCTACAGATAAGTTGTGTGCCCCTAGGTACACCACTGAATGCAGATCATGGTAAAGATGTGCCAGCATGCACATCCCCCATGCATATCTCGTACCATGTACAATCATGCTCTCTAAGGTCCTACCCCAATCCATGAGGAATCCCTTTGACCTGCGATCAGGGCAAAAGAAACCTCCAATAAATCCAGCAAGCACTACTGGTAGTGTCGCGTATGAGTCAGCAATCCTCCTCCATCAGATGCTTGAACCCTCAATATATTGATCCTGAAATACTCTGGGGAGAGCATCTCTCCCACCAACCCCATGAGAATCGTACACTATGATCTCCCCCATAAACGAAATGTACAAAATCTGCCACACATCCTCAGGCATGACCGTCATCTCTCCAGTGGGTAAGTGAAAGGTGTTGTGGTCACTATGCCACCTCTCAGCCAAAGTAGTCAAATGACCCTGATTATTCCTAATATGGGGCATGTCAATTAAGCTAGTCAGGCCACATCGACTTATAATCTAAATCTCATCTGGTGTCAGATGAGGTATCAAGTCTGTCATCCAAGGAAACCTCTCTCACATCTAGAGAGTACCCAGACACTCCTATCATCACAATGAAAAATCCACAATCAATGTACTATTTCAAGAAATCAAAAGTCATTCTACTATCAAGTCTATTCCAAAAAATTGGTATGAATTTTCAATCAAAATTCATGGGCGAACATCAACAAAACCTCACCTATCATGAGGTTCATCAAACATTATCTAATCTCGCCTATAATGAGATTTATCAAATATTGAATCATTTCCTCACCTATCATGAGGATCATCAAAAATAGGATTTCTTCTTGCTTATAATGAGAATAAGTCTTATTTAAATCATCAAAATCCACCATCAAGAATTTAGATTATCAATCATACCAATCCGAAGAATGGACATGATTAGAATTGACGAAATCAAGGTTAACTAAGTCAAAATGTGCAAATCTGACATGGATGCGCTAAAATAGGCATCCAAAGAGCTAAATCTCGAAAGCCCTACTTTATCAGGCACCCAAAGCGCTAAATCTCAAAAGTGCTACTTTAGCACTCTGATACGCTATAACAAGCATCTGAAGTGCTATTTTACCCTAAGTGATGTTTTACTACATCAAAGCTCTAAAACAGTCCATCAAAGTGTCGCTTTACCAGAAGCGCTAATCTACCAAATCAAAGCGCCAGAAGTCTCTAAGCGCTAAAATATGACATCAAAGTGCTAAATCATTGAAAGTGCTAAATAATTTAATGCATGCGCTAAATCTCAAAGCGCTACACCAAAGTGAAAGCACTAAAGCATGGCTTGGAAGTGCTCAACTAGCTAAAAAATGCCTAAAGCATAAAAAAAATTAAAAAAAATAGAATTGCATGAAAAACAAGGAGGATAAGGGGTACATACCGAAGGTCTGTACGCAGTCAGCCGTCAGTGACATCGAACGTGCTCAAAACAATGAGTGTGGTAAGGAATTGGCATCCTACTCCAATTGGCTAAAATGTCTCTCTCACAAGATTTGTAAACTCACAAAGTACAAATGAATTTGAAAATGACCTTTTGGACTATATATAACTTTTGAAAAAGGATTTTTGGTGGGTTTTATTATATTTTGATTAATTTTATTCATGAAATTAATTGAAATTCATCTGCGGGCTATATTTTTCTTCATCATTTCTCGGTAGATAGATTATTTCATCATCGAATCATCATAGAATCATCAAATCATCATCAAAATTCGAATAATCTAACAAATCATCAAATCATTAATTTATCTCCCGAGGGGGCATATTATCATCAATCATCTGAAAATCAATATTTGGGGCCTGTCAGGGGCATACGGAATTATTTTTTTATCATCAATCCTGGCAGTAGTAGCAAAATTTTCTTCGAAGCAACATGTAAACACATCACTTCAAAGAGGGGAAAAATGTATACACCTAAAAATGGTCTGGAGCATCCGATTAATTAAATACAAATTATATGATTAATTATCCTAATTTCCTCTACTATTTGAATATATAGAAATATTTATTTATATAGTTCACATTCACGTCACATTTAAATTCATCTTAATTAAATAAAAAAAATTAAATACTTTGTTTGATTTAATTATCATTTCCCTATTTTATTCTATCACATCAATCTTAAATTAATTAAATAAAGATTAAAACACTTTATTGATTAATTGCCATATTCTTCTATCTAATTTAATAAACAACTTCTATAGTTTGTTTTATTAAATTATTTATCCTTCTTTTGCTAATTTAAATAAATCAAAATATTTGAATAAAAGCATATGGAATATTCCATCTATATTTCCTCAAAATTGAATTAGATATCCTATGTCTATTTAATGTCTAAATTATGTCAAAATTAATGCTTTGAAACTTCACAGGAAGTTTTGGAGACAAATTGGAGAAAAACTCCAAATTCTTCTCTCAATCCTCCTCCATCAATCTTTCCTCTTCTCTTGCCTGGTGTTTTCATAGGTAGAGACAATCACCAAAATTATCTCAATCTCTTGCATCTTTCACCATTCAATCCTCTAGATTGAATTCAAGCCTCTCAAATGCCATCCCTATGCATTTCTACAGCTAGGAAATCTATAAATAAAGCCTCATTGAACCGAGAAAAGGATCTAGAGAATCTAACTTATGCACTCTTACTCTACAAGAATTTAAGCATCAAGCACATTCAACATTCAAGCATCCAACATCCAGCATCCAACAATCAAGCTTTTATATCATGGTTGCTTCTTGTAGTTGCATTTATCTGTATCCATGTCCATTCATGCCAATTTAGTTTCTTTCTCATCTAGTATTATCATATTAAGCTCTATATCATTGCATTAGCATCTATCTCGTTCTTCAGATAGTCATTTTAATAGTCACATTGCTTACACGATCTGAGAGCCACAATGATTTAATAAATCTTTGGAGATAGAGAACAATATGACGCTTTCAGTAGATTATTGCTTTGAAATGATTCATTTGACTTTGTCTTTGATATAATGTTGTATTAAGAAGTCTCTTTTGTGCTTTACACCTTATTCACACTTATAGTTAAATTTTTCTATTTAATTAAATCATGAAGAAAAAAAAGATTTGAGATATGAAGAAATTAGAAGATGAGCTATATAAATAAATTTTACAATTTATTTATAAGTAGAGGAATTAAGAGGGTTTATTAATCAAATAACTTGTATTTAATTAATTGATTATCTTGACTGATTTTAGGTGTATACAACAATAATCCATCCACATATAAGTGGGTAACCTTCCCTCCCATAGAAAGAGTACACACAAACCTAATAGAAAAACCAACAATAGAAATAATTTATCAAGGTTTAACAAACCCTTGACTCTACTATATCAATAATTATAATTTTTCCTATTTAATATAATAAAATGAGGATGAATTTATAAAATACCCATGATTATACCATCAAATTATTCAGAAAATAGACTAATAAAGATACTCAATCTAACAACAATATCACTCTCTAAAATTACATAATAGTGAAACCCACAATAATACATGGTTATGTAACTTTATACTTATTGTACATTTATATTTTTCACTTAGAAAATTGGTGAAGTGTTTTTGACCTTAACATTTAGTAGATTTAAAATTAGATAATAATGATGAGATGAAAGTATAATTCTTTGATAGAGTGAGATAAGATGGACCATATCAATGAAAAGTGCAAAAATAATTATCTTGTTTAAAAAAAATACTTGAACCAAAATATAGTATTGTATGAGCTCAAATGAAGCCCTAGAGATTTCCAAATTGAGAACTATACATAACCTAAGAGAATTTATAAATAGAAAATAAAAAATGATCTATACTTTTATAGATCTATTGAAATATTTTTTGAGATAAAATTTAACAAGCTCAAGAAAGAAGAAAATATGAGGAAGAATAAATTATTTGAACTTAAACTATTGATTCCAACATGGAAATGGAGTAGGGGATAATTTGAGATAAAGACCCTATGGACACAATCCTAACATCAATATTTATTGTATATTAAAAAATCACTATAATATTTACCAGTAGATCCCAAATCACCAATTATTTTCCCAAAGATCCTTATTATAAAAGAATGATATATTAGATTAAAAACTATCTTGGTGGGGAATTTTTTTATTTTCAGGCATGAAGATGGCTTTGAGTGGTAAAGAGTTAATATTGTATATTGGATCTTGTAAAATTTCAAATGATGTTGCTAAGGGTGAATGGTTGTTGTTGTTAGTGGTAAATGTTGGTGTCATTCCTAGTTGTGGTTACGTTGTGTACCTTTTGAGGGTCCCATACTAGGAGGAGCCACCATAATACTCTATGAACTATCACATATTTTACCCTATAAAGAGTAAAATTGCACCTTGCAATTTCATTTTAAATTTTCAAAAATATATTTCAAACAATAGAATTAGTTTTACCTCTTCTATCCCTATGCAAGGATAACACTACCTAGAATTCCTCTATAGTGATTATTCCATAGTGAAATACATATTATTTTGTTTTTATGATGTAATTTAATGGATGATATTAGAGGGGAAATTTTTTCTTGATGGCCTTAGTCAAAGTCATCTAGTTTTGATAAATTAAAAATAGATCGTGAGTCAATATTAATTTTATATCAAAATTCCTTGAATAATTTTATTAATCTACATATAATCAATATATAACCCTTGCTTAAAACCCTTGTAGATATCTAAGTTTGGTTTATATCTATAAAAAGACAAAATTAACTTTCTCAAATACTCTCAACTAAATGCTAAACTTAAATCTCCTTCACGAAGGACCAAAATACACTAATAATATAAAGTCACAAAAGTAACCTCCCAAAATCTAGTATTTCTATAAACTTTTCTTATTCTCTATATATCATCATTTAATGCAAGAGAAGAGAATTATTAAAATTTTAATAAAATAGATGATTTATAACATCTATCTTCAGAAAGGCTAACAATAACCAATCCTATAAGTTATGATACAATACAAAATTTCTCTAAAAAATTAGCCAAGCAAGATCAATGAGGTTCAACAAAAGTGAAAAGAAGGTATTAAATGAGAATAATTTTATTATATAAAAATATGCAAATGATATATGACTCTAAATTTCTCAAATGAGAGCTATATATGAGTACACATATGATACACCACTAGGAGATATGAATATATAACTATTGTGGGATAACTGGATTCATAATCACATATGTGTAAAACATCTCTACCAGACTATAAAATTACAAGTCACATGTTCCAAATACAACCTACCTAGGTAGATAACTATTTATGCAATCCTATCCTATCTTAACTATATATAATGCAATAAATCAATTAATTAAAGACAAGAATCTAATATAATGCACCAAGTAATGAATCTAGTGATAGCGATAGTCCACCTTGCTAGGATACAAATGATGCTAAGTTTTTATTGATGAAGTTTATATTCCTCTCTTGGTTAATAATATTCCTTCTCTATCCATTGGATCTTGTTCTATTAGCGAGCTTTTTAGTGCAAATCCCAAAAATGCTTGAGTGATGAACATCCTTTGTGCTATCTTTAACATGATATTGTTGATGACTAATTCTTTAATTGTAGATTGGATTAGGCTATGGATACAATTCATGAAGACCTAGTAATTGATAAATTTAGTGATAATAAATATGCATATTTATGTGCTAATTCAATTTCAATTTTACATTATTAGCATATGTATTATAAAATGTTCCTTATCAAGACATTTCAAGAAATTTTAATGGATGAACCCTTATAATGGCTTGATATATATCATTCTTAGTTTACTTGATACATTGCTCTTAGACAAGACTTTAAACATTATTTCACTCTTTTTCATACAACATTTTTATCTCATGATTCTAATCAACCTTCTAACTTGCTCATTCTTTACATAATCACAAAATTTTGTCTTACATCATATTTATAAACCATTTAAAATACTCTTCATACCTCTCCTATAAATTGTTTTATACATTTTTCTTATAGATTTTTTGAAAAACTCAAATATTATATTACTATTATAATGTCTCACTCATATAAAACCAGGAATAACACAAAGTTTACATGAAAAAGAAAGAATTATAGTCAAACAATTAATAATCAGTTTATTATCTCTACTACCATAATACATATCGATATAGGGAAAATTAGATATGGTGTCATCTCTAGCCCTATTTGTTTTTCATACTAAACCATCTTTCGCAAAGTTGCCTATAAGTATGAGACAGTTGCAAAAAAATGTGGAAAATTGTTAGAATAATTATCAAACTAAACATTACAATAGTGATATAGTTTTCAATCAATCACGTTCATATAGTAGAATCACTTTTTAAAAGAGAGCCCATGGGAAAGGTGCAAAAGAGAAAATAGATATAGAAACAGAGTAGAAAGACATAAATTACATACAACAATAAAAGAAACAAATGCAAAGCATTTAAATACTGCTCATAACACACAGATTTAAACACCATAGAAAGTATGCAAAATATCATATTTATATTTCAGCTTGATAATTATAGCAGAGCTTCAATGCACTATCTTCTTGCTTCTTCTCTGTTCTTGCTTGTTGTAGAGCTACCTTGCTCTTGTTTTTTCTTCTTCTTACATTATACAAAAATGACAATAAAGAGGTATTAAAACAAAAAACTACGGTGGAGAAAGGAAATAATATAGTATTATTATTTATTACTACCCACAAAGTGTATGAGAGTAAATAAGTAGTTAATGCAAATCATATGAAATCTCGGGACAATATTCTCCATAAGCATTCTCATTAAAGTTGTCTTAAATGAAGATATAGGAGGCTTAGCTAGAGGGAATTTGCATAATTAAATAGTTAAGACTATATTTCTGACAGAGCCAATCAATCATTTGTGAAATATTATTTTCAGCCTTTGGTCTACAACAATACAAATGATTAGATTACTAAACTTAGAAGGCAAGTTCATCGGTGTGGAGTAAGAATGAAAAAAATCCCTATCAATATCATTGCCTACTCATACAGGTGTAAGAATTGATCCTACCATTCAATACCTTACTACAGTACATATGATTTGTCATCTATGATAATGAGATAAAGTTTTGCTAGCACAATCAAATAACATATTCATAGTAAAATGTGTTTAATCTTAATAGGTGTCTTTATAGTGATGCTCATAATCATCATTTTAGGGAGTTTTTTCTTTCCCATCATATTTCTCTTTATTGAGAGCTCTTAACCTTTTTTATCTATCTTTTCTCATTGAAAGAATTTGAAAAAAAATGGTCGTAAGTGAGGTTGAAAAATGGATGGATGTAAAAATAAAAGATTCATTATCTCGAAAGGAAGATGTTAAGTGCGAAGGATAAGATCTACTTCGGTATAGATGATGAGAGATATGGCATATAATTTCATAGCACCAAACATATAGAATATAATATAGACATCAGATTGAAACACGGTACAATACAACAATTTTTGTCGAAGACCTGTAGATATAAAAAATTGGTCTAGGCCTGCGAGTACACATTCAACATAATTTTCTATAGTATGGGGTCTTGATTAAATAATGTATATTATTTAATTAACCTTTCTAACACATATTTCCTCTATTAATTAAATACCCCTTTTTAACTAATTCATTAATTCATTATTAATCTTTATTCAACTTTATTTATTAAATAAATCATATTTATTTAATTATGTTGCGAACTAATTAATTCTTCCCCCTTTATCATACTTCTCCAACTATAATTAAATATCTTTATTTAATTATTCATTTAACCCCCTTTATCTATAATTAAATATTTATTATTTAATTATTCAATTTGTCCTTTTCAAACAGTCAAATTAAGTAAATTACTTTATTTATTTAATTAAAGTCTCTTATTTTTGAATGTTGAATTAAATTAACATTTAATTCATATTTAATTATTTATCTCACATTCCTCTATCATTCAGTTATCTAGTCATTCACTCACCTTCTAACTCAAGATCTATTTTTAGTTCTCGAGTTATCTCTGGATTCAACACTTGTTTATCTCTGCGAGAAGACTCTCCGTCACAACTAGTCGATTAACTAGTTCTAACTCTTGTTTGCATCCGAATGCATTATTCTTCGAGTTCCAACTTTGTATTTTGCATACAAAGTCTATTTCTTCTATTTTTGAAGATTAACATCCTAAACTTGTGTTCTAACTCACGTTTTAACTTAATCTTTATCTGTAGTCTTTCCTGAACTCGTGTTCTAACTCTTATTCTAACTCATGTTCTATCTGAGACAAAACTCACATCGCATGACATTCATCAATCTCATCCATCGATCTCTCTTTCAATCTAAGCCGATCGTTCGAAAACCCAAAATCTATAAAATGGCCTGTCATTATCATTATTACTCCTCCCAAAATCATACACTTTTGAGAAGAGACTATTCTTTGATATTTTTATTAGACACTTGAAAAAGTTATACTTGCATTCAAACACAGAAATTTGAGGGCAAGAATACTGAAAAGGAAAAATGGAGAAGAACAATTAAGATAAATTGAAGGGGTGAACGCATATTCGGTGAGAGCTTTCCACTAATTTGTTTAGTTTGTTTAGTTTATTTCCTCATTCTTTGTTGTTTGATTTTAGATTATTATTTAGATTAGGATTAACTTTGTTATTCTAGTTGCAGATTATTCATCATTCGAAGATACATCTACTTTTAATCTACTGTTACATTTGGTGAAACTGACGTGAACACACTTCAAAATCCGCACATATTTTCTTCTTTCTATTTTTCCATTTTATGTTCTTTTTATAGGTTTTTTGTATGGCACACCGCATATGTTCCACAAAATGACGCATCTGTAATAAAAAGCCACATCCGCGAAGTCACAAAATGCATCTGCCTATCAACAAAATTTATGAACCGCATCCACCTGTCAACATAATTCATGAACCGCATCCACCTGTCAACAGTCGGACCGCATCTATAGCTCCAAAAGCCGCATCTACCTCATAAACTTTTTTATGGTTTTTATTGATTTCCATGCATCCATATTTTCAGTTTTCACTTTTTAGGTTTTTTGGATTTTCGCTAATGTTTGTTTCAATTGTGTTAAGGAGGAATAACATAGTGTTTACAGGATGAAGCATAGAAGACCATTAAAAACCTAAAACAATTTTCTGTAGGATAAAAGCTGAAGAACAATGAACTATTGATAAATTTGCATGCAGGACCTAATGCCTTTGTGTTAATTTATTTATTTAAGCAAGCTTTTGTTTGGTAGATAGATAATCATCATGTGGGATTAAAATGAATTTTTTGATTGTTCGATAGAAAATTGTCATTTGGATTAAAAAAAACCATTATCTTCTTTGTTTGGTGCTTTGCATGCATTTGTAACCCTTACAATTTAGTACACCGAAGTATCCTCTCCCCTTGCGTAGTCATGTGATCCTATGTGTGAGAGAAATAGTTGCTAACTCTAGAACTTGGGCCTATCTTGGTGGGAAAAAGTACTCACCCCAAAACGACTCAGACTGGTAGCACTCTAAAGCCAAGTGACTTCTAGCCGGTATAGAAAAGTAGATTCTTAGGGAAAGCCCATGAATCACACACACTATTCCGATGAGATGGACAGAAATGGACTCTTGCCAACGTTGGATAGTGTCCCACAAACAGAATGCCCTTATTAAACACCTTGTTGTAGAGTTACCAAAATCCTATCTATTTGTTGGCGTAGCAGGGTCGGCCCTATGAAGCAGTCTTACATTTTTATAGTTTATGTGTGGAAATGAAATGTATTCCATGGGAGTTTCATGGATACAGTAGCTTGGCTGCCCCGTATAAGTGAGTTCCATGGAGGGGAGCCAATGGGGTCAAGCTACTAGTCATTCACCATAAATATGCATAGCCAAAGAAATCCAAGTAAGACTTCAACAAGTATTGTCCTAAAAGCCTAGGTTGTAACTGTTTTTCGAGTCTTAGCAGTCCTTTCATCACAAAAATTGAAAATTGATTGATTGTTGTGTTTTCTCTTTGTTGTATTCATCAAAATCTTGATCAAACAAACAAAGTCAACCAACAACTTTCGAGAAAAATTCATTTGTTAGAAAATCGAGTCGCATTTGTCAGTTTAAATGCTGCATATGTATTAGCGAGTCATATCTGTTAGGGGAAATACCAGATCTGTTTGTCAAAACATTCACTTTTCATAGTTTACATGTCATGAGTCACAACTATCACATTTTGAGTCGCATGTGTGCATGCAAATCGCATTTGTCAATTTTTGAGCTGCATGTGTATCGGTAAACCGAATTTGTCATAAGAAAAACTGTAATTGTTAGAAATGCCACATGCACTGTCAAAAACCACATCTGTCAGAATCTGAACTACAACTATTAGGTGAACTGCTTTTTCCTGTCAACAGAAAACATCAGAAACTATGAGCTGAGTCTGAAACATTATTGTCACTATTTTCTTTAGGTTTTTAGGATCAACCTTGGATTAGAAACTGGTTAATTTTTCTCAAAAACCTTGCATCATTAGGTGTCATATATGTCTTAGTTACCATCATTAGGTGTCATATCCATCTTAGTTACAATAAATATCTTATTCATAGTCATCCTAAGTTGCATGCATATAGATACTCCCTAGGAAATTGCATATCACAGAATGGATAACTTTCCTCATCATTGGAAACGTTCATGTGTCGGTTTGTCACAATCATTGAACCTTGTCACTTTAGTCCCATCTAGTGGATCTTTTCAGCTCAACAGTCTAGTTTAAAAAATTCACCTTGTCAACTGCCCTTGTCATACAATTAGGTTCCTTGGTCAAAAACAAATCTTTGCATGCATTTATCCCATAGGTGGTAGGTTATACTATCTTAGACTCATTTATCGTCATAGTCTACTCCAAATTTTGCATATTGTCCATCCTATCATACGTCATCTTAGTATACATCTTTTTAGAAACCATCTTAGCAACATCATTTATCATCAGAAAAATCCAAAAACATAGACATAGGTCATATCAATTTTTAGACATAGTCTACATTACCCATTTTGAGCAACTTTTTCATGGTCAAAACAAGGTCCAAAAAGAAACACAAAGCAATGACACACCCTAATGAATTCATCAATCCATTCAGAAACCAACCGTCAAAAAGTAAAATACCACACAAGCCTTTGCTTGAGAAACATGTTACTAGAGACAAACATGGTCAAATTTACATAGAAGACATAGACGCAGCAGTACAAGATCCTGAATTTGCATCTTTTATGGATGAATGTTTGCTAAATGATCCCCAACACTATCTAGCAAAGTTGCTAGCAGAAGGTGCCAAACTACCCATAGGATTTGATATTCGTACCTTGCAAACACAGTCAACTCAACCATCCCAAACTACAATGTCAACTGTCTTTATTCCCCAAATTACTGCAGCGATATGAACTAGTATACCAACTCAAACATCATCAATTGTAAACACAACCCCTTTCAACATAACAAAAGGTTTAAAATTTACTGTAGGGGCAACTTCCTCCAACCCCTTTGGCACCAACATGACTGGTAAGAGAACCAAAGTTGGCGGAAACATACCTATACCAAATCAAACAATTTAGACAGGAAGCATTCCTATACCAACTCAAACCATTCAGACAGAGAATATCCCTATACCGAATCATAATATTTTGACAGGATATATTCCCTCACCCAATCATAACACGTCACAGAACATGGCGTATCAAAAAACCTACATTGATCCAAATATCAGAAACACCATGTCCTTAACACAAGTTGATGTCCTTCAAAACCAGATGCAAACTCTTCAACAAAAGATGGACAACATGTCTATGTCAGGCAAATGAACTATATCAGTGCAAGACCTATGTCCATGTCCATTTGACAAAGCGTTATTTATGAAACCTTTCCCCCATGGATACATTATATGAATTTTGCCTAAGTATAATGGGAGAAAGAATCCTTTAGAGCACATTAGGGAGTTCTCAACAACATGCATGGATATATCATATGACCCCACATACTTGATGAGACTATTTCCACGAACCCTTGTTGGGATAGGACTGCAATGGTTTTCTAAATTAGCATATGGTATACGATCTTGGGGTGAATTAGCTGAAAATTTTGTTGAACATTTCACCTTTAACATAGAAAATGAGGTAACAATTGCAACCTTGTGCCACACGACACAAGAAGATGGCGAAACTTTCACCACTTTCTTCCAAAGATGGCGTAGTCTAGCTAGTAGATGTCCAGTTGAAATACCCAAAAAACAAAAGGTCACAATATTCCTAGAGAACATCAACCCCAAATTATGCTGTGACTTAAAGGTACACTATTGTACTTCATTCTCAAACTTGGTACAAAAGGGAATCATCCTTGAGAAAGGCCTTATAGACAAAGGAGAAATAAATGTACCAAGTAGAAATCCGGTTGTCCAACATTAGAACGCACCAAATGATAGAAACAAATTCTTGTCTAGAAACAAGAATGTTACAAATGACGATATTGTTGATGCTAAACACATACATACATGACCGGTTATCACACTTAGAGGTTACAATTCCAATCAAGACACGATGAATAGTCCAGATCAACAAGCTAACTATGTCCAAAATTCACAACAACAAAGACCACAACAAAGGATATTTCCTACATGTGAATTTACACCTTTAGGATAACCAATCGAGAATATTTTGAAAGAGTTGATTAAAAATAATCTCATCAAACCTTTAGAACCAAGAGATTATGATCCTGGATAGTTCAAACCTTCATGGTGGGACAATAACTCTTTTGGTGACTATCATCGAACGGAAGGGCACAACCTCCAACAATGTCACCCACTCAAGAATATTATACAAGACTTTGTTAAAAATGGAACCATAGAGGTTGGTGGGCAGAAAAAAACTAAGAATAGTGATCATAAGGTCTTCACAGACTCGTTACATGACCACACAAAAGGAAAAAACTCTAGTTCGGGACCCCAGAATAATCCATCGGCCAACTATAACAATACCAAGTATGACTATGGTAAAGGAAAGATCATAAATCACCTTCGAGCTGCAAACGAGAATGTCAATACCTTCACCATTAAGAAGCATCCAGAATGTAATGTAAACACACACAGAACTAAGATTACTATTCCAAGTCCTTCTTTTGAGCCATCTACGCAAGCTTCCAAGTTCAAGTACAACCTTCTCGATCAATTGAGTAAAACCCTTGTGCAAATATCTATCTTGGAATTGTTGACTTTGTCACTTAGGCATCGAGCCATTCTTGACAAAGCTCTACATAATACAATTGTTCCTACATACTTAGATGTCAATCATTTTGAAGAAATGGTGGGATATTTGACCAGCTCGCATCATGCCACATTTTCCCAACAGGATTACTCAACTGAAAAGTCTGATCATAATGACCCCTTACATCTTGAAGTCCTAGTCCATCAAAACAAAGTCTGATGAGTCTTGGTAGACAGAGGAGCAAGTTTGAATCTATGTACCCTAAAGTTGGTTAAGGCATTAGGATTCTCAAAAGACTGTGTAGATACCTCTAAGAGTATAGTCATCAAGGCTTATGATGATGAGGAAAGATCATCCAAATGAGTTGTCACACTCCCTATCAGAATTGGCCCAACAATCATGAACACCAGCTTCCAAGTCTTGGATCTCACCCTTCTGTATAACTTTTTGTTAGGTAGACCTTGGATACACACAATGAAAGTTGTACCTTCAACATATCACCAATGTCTCAAGTTCCCGTATAATGGCAAAGAGATCACTATTGATGGTGATCCAGATCCTTTTCAGTATTGTACAATCCTAAGGGAAATTCCACAATGACAGGTGCCAATTAACCAAGTAGATTCATCATCCACTTTATCCCAATACATTGACCCTTCACGTCTCACTAATTCCATTTCATTCAAACCACCATCATCCATTCCTAAATTCGAGATCCAAGACAAGGGCTGTGGCGAATATAATATAAAGGCATCAAAGTGTGTCAGTCAACTGATTCCACCTAAGGCATATGGCCTACCCATGACAGATAGAAGATAGTCAGTGGTCACATTTCATGTTCCCCCTACAATAACATTGGCAAAATGGGGAGAGTTAAGTGAAGAAATTGTGGATCAAGGTGATTCTTGGTTATATCAAGAAGAACATGAATACCCCTCCCTATCTATTCAAATAGCCAAGGACCAATATGGAAAATGATTTAAGATAATGCAAAATGAAGGCTATGATGGGCATAGTGGGTTAGGATTATATCAAAATGGAAGGACGAAACCGATCACTGTCTACCCACAACCGAAATACTTAGGGCTAGGCTGTCAACCACTTAGAATTGGGTTTCCTGGTACTTCATCATCAGTTCAAGAGGAAGTGAGTGCTTGCATAGACATCAAGATATCTCATGAACCACTTCCCCTAGTTTACAACAAAACTCCAATTTACGATGAATCCCCTTACTCAAGCGATGGTGAATGGGAGTCCTTTTCATCTACCAGCACCATGAACATAGATTCCCTATTTGGAGAATTGGACTTCAATGTGAAACCTGAACCAAAACCATCTAGTCCTCATCCTCAGAAGAACTTGTCCAAAAATGAATGGCAAGAGAACTATTATTGGGAAACCCTTGATCATGCATCTTGGGCACCTGACAAACCATCTTCTGATGAATCTGCCCTTACTATAGTCCCACATCAGAGTATACCTACACCTAGGAAGAAGAATAAGAAGGAGTTAGTCCAAAAATTTTGTGATCATGTCAACCATTCCATATTCACCTTGTCAGCAACTACCTTTAAAAACTTCGATGATGACATGCCCCTTATATATCTCGAACTTATCGACTGGGATCAACAAGGTACACCTATCATAGATACATTCGTGAATGATGAAGCAATTGTTGAGTTCATGGGACTTAGAGAAAGCATACCAAGAGGGGATCATAAAGTAGGTTTTACCATAGAATTGGATGATAAAGCATATTTTGGGGAGTCTATTTACTCCTCTAGTCACAAAAATGAGAATGAATAGAAAAAAGACAATAAAAAGAAAAATAATGAGTCCCTAGGTGAAAATCGAAAGGTGCCTTTGGATGAAGAAAAAGTCAAAATAAAGGACGTATCCGAGGGTGAAAACCTCTTAGAGGCACCCAAGGATAGAGGTTTAAATATTCTCCCCATTGAACAAGAGAAGTCACCGATGCTAGTAGAAGAATCTATTGAAGTCAACATAGGTACAAAAGAGAATCCTCAGAAAGTATATTTTGCAGCTTCTTTAATAGAGACAGAAAAACCAAATTTAAGGACTTCTTCACACAGAGACAAATAAACTTTGCATGGTCGTATGCTGACATGCGCGGGTTGGATCTAGATCTAATATTGCATCATTTACCACTACACCTAGGTATTAAGCCAGTCAAATGGAAATTGAGGAAAATGCATCCGCAAATTGCTCTATTAGTCAAGGTAGAACTCAAGAAACTCTTGGATGTAGGATTCATAAGGACAATAGAATATGCAGATTGGATATCAAATCTAGTACCAGTGACTAAGCCAACTAGGGACATTCACATTTTCATTGACTTTAGAGACATCAACAAGGCATGTCCTAAGGATGACTTCCCTTTTCCAAACATTGGCATGATAATAGACCTTACATCAGGATACAAGATGCTATCCCTCATGAATGGTTTCTCTGGATATAACCAGATTAAGATAGCAGCTGAAGACCAACACAAGACAAATTTCACATGTCCATGGGGCACATACTGTTGGAATGTTATGCCATTTTTCCTTAAGAATGCAAGAGCTACCTATCAATGGGCAATGACTACAATTTTCCATGACTTTGTACACACTCTTATGGAAGATTATGTAGATGACATTATAGAAAAATTAGAAACAAGGGAAGATCATTTAAAGGTTTTAGACAAGATATTCCAAAGGCTAGAGAATTACAACGTCGGGCTAAATCCAAAGAAGTGTGTCTTTGGAGTGAAAACAGGAAAACTGTTAGGGTATATCATCTCTCGTAGAGGCATTGAAGTAGATCTAGAGAAGGTAAGAGCTATCATAGAGATGCCTCCTCCAGTCAGCATTGGTCAACTTAGAACCCTATAAGGGAGATTACAGTCCATTAGGTGTTTCATAGTACAACTAGCAGATAAAATACACCCATTTTAGCATCTACTCAAGAAAGGAGTACCATTTGTGTGGACACTTAAGTGCCAAGAGGCCTTCCAGAAAATTAGGGACTATTTGCTTACTCCACTAGTCTTAATGCCACCTACAAAGGGAAAACCATTGATACTTGACATCTCAACAACTCAGTCGGCATTAGGGGCTCTTCTTGCACAACATGATGATCAAGGTCATGAGAGAGCAGTCTATTATATCAGTCATACCTTAGTGGGCTATGAATTGAATTATAGCAACATAGAATGTGCCTATCTTGTGGTAGTTTTTTCTAGCCAAAAACTTCGGCACTATATGCTCAATCGATAAACAATGTTAATTGTAAAGATTGATCCACTTAAATACCTGCTAAGTAAGGCAACTTTAACAGGCTGATTGGCTAAATGGGTTATGATACTTAGCGAGTATGAGATTCAGTATGTTGAAATGAAGGCTATAAAAGGACAGGTGATTGCAGATCAACTAGCTAATGCACCTATGAAGGTAGACCATCCATTAGTGGCCGATTTTCTTGATGAATTTATTTTTAACATTGACATTAAAACTGAATGGAAACTCTACTTTGATGGGTCACATACAAATCGTGGTTCAGGTGCTGGTATCTTATTTGTTACACGTCAAGGTGATACCATTCCCAAATCATTTAGGATTTCTTTCCCTTGTACCAACAATATAGCAAAATACGAAGCCTTAGTGATAGGGTTAAAAATGCCAACTCAATAGAAAATTAAGAGCCTACATGTTTTTGGTGACTCTCAACTAGTAATCCAATAGGTAAATAATGATTATGAGACCAAGGATGTGAATCTTGCACCTTAAAAGGGAATGGATGATAGTTTCAAGTAGTATTTCAATAACATAACTTTTCAACAAATACCACGTATCCAGAATAGAGCTGCAAATGCTATGGAAAACATGGGTTCTTTGTTGGATATTTAGAGTGATGTGCCTAAGTTCAAGTTTTTGGTTGAACAGATACTAGTCTCCGCTTATGATGTCCCTGATAGTGCAATAGTGTGTACCATTGTTGGTCCTACATCTCCTTGGTATAAAGACATATTCGATTATCTCACTGACCAAACCCTACCTTAAGAATTTTCTAATAACCAACATCGAACCTTCATCCAAAAGGTAGCTAAGTACACCATCATCAGAGAAACCCTGTATAGACGTACCTTAGATAATGCTCTAATGAGATGTCTCAATGCTGAGGAAGCACAAACAACTTTGCGAGTGGTACATGAGGGTATATGCAGATCTCATTCAAGTGGTCCTACTCTAGCCCACAAGATTATGAGACTAGGTTACTATTGGCCTACAATGGAGAAAGACTCATACATCTTTGTAAAGAAATGTAGACAATGTCAAATACATGGAAACTTGATAAGAGCGCCAGTGCAGGAGCTTTGTCCAATTACTTCACCATGGCCCTTCGCCCAATAGGGACTCAACCTCATAGGTAAGATACACCCTTCATCATCTAATGGCCATAAATTCATCATCATCGCCACCGAATACTTCACCAAATGGATTGAAGCTATTCCCATGACATACATAACCGACACACAAATATCTAAGTTTATCCTAAACTATATCATTTGTTGGTATGGTGTACCTCAATCCATAATCACAGACAATAGTCGTCCATTCAAGAACTAAGAAGTACACCATTTATGTGAAGAATTCCATATCAAACACCATTTTTTCACCCCGTATTACCCACAAGGTAATGGCCAAGCTGACGCATCTAATAAGACTATTGTTAGAATCCCTAAAAAGACTATCAATGACATTGGTCATCACTGACACCTACAGCTTAATCATGTCTTATGGGCTTATCGCACAAGCATTCGTACTCCCACTGGAGCCACTCCATTTTCCCTCATATTTTGGTCTGAAGCTATCTTACCTATAGAGGTTGAAATACCTTCTCTAAGGGTATCTTTGAATGGTCATATTGACGATGAAGAGTACCGCATCTCTAGGCTACAAGAGCTAGAATTGCTGGATGAACGAAGACAGAAAGCATTAGATCATTTGCAAGCATATTAGAATCATCTTTGTCATAGCTACTGTGATCCTAATAAAATTCTACTTCCAAATAGTGAGATGTTAGCTAAAAACTATTAGTGCAATATGAAGAGAAGTAACAAGATAATAGGGCACCTCAATGATTAGCCTAAGAAAATGAACAATACAAAAGCAAGATAAACAAATAGATTGATGTTATACCTTCAAGTTGTCACTTCCTTGGTTGGCCCTTGATGTTGAAGTCTTGTGTGCTCCTTGGATGACAATAAAGTTGAATGAATCCAAGATGAATTGATGCAATATGGGTGCTAAAATGGATGAGAGCTTGAATGTCAATTTTGCAAGAGTTTATTTGCAAAAGACTTGATTTCCTTAAAATGAAGGAATTGAAGGGGTATTTATAGGCTAAATTGAATTCTCTAGAGAATTCAACGGTTGGGATTGATCGAACAAAGATCAAGATGAAGGGCTATGGTGAGTTGAGGACTCACAAGCCCTCACATCTTGACATGTGGAAGGTGGGAGGTCTTAGAGTGGAGTGATGTGGAGATGACGTGGAAGAGAAGGACAAGAGGTGGAAGGGAA
>CM021101.1:277014241-277226361 GCA_007115665.2 Sequoiadendron giganteum
TTTTATAGGTTTTTTGTATGGCACACCGCATATGTTCCACAAAATGACGCATCTGTAATAAAAAGCCACATCCGCGAAGTCACAAAATGCATCTGCCTATCAACAAAATTTATGAACCGCATCCACCTGTCAACATAATTCATGAACCGCATCCACCTGTCAACAGTCGGACCGCATCTATAGCTCCAAAAGCCGCATCTACCTCATAAACTTTTTTATGGTTTTTATTGATTTCCATGCATCCATATTTTCAGTTTTCACTTTTTAGGTTTTTTGGATTTTCGCTAATGTTTGTTTCAATTGTGTTAAGGAGGAATAACATAGTGTTTACAGGATGAAGCATAGAAGACCATTAAAAACCTAAAACAATTTTCTGTAGGATAAAAGCTGAAGAACAATGAACTATTGATAAATTTGCATGCAGGACCTAATGCCTTTGTGTTAATTTATTTATTTAAGCAAGCTTTTGTTTGGTAGATAGATAATCATCATGTGGGATTAAAATGAATTTTTTGATTGTTCGATAGAAAATTGTCATTTGGATTAAAAAAAACCATTATCTTCTTTGTTTGGTGCTTTGCATGCATTTGTAACCCTTACAATTTAGTACACCGAAGTATCCTCTCCCCTTGCGTAGTCATGTGATCCTATGTGTGAGAGAAATAGTTGCTAACTCTAGAACTTGGGCCTATCTTGGTGGGAAAAAGTACTCACCCCAAAACGACTCAGACTGGTAGCACTCTAAAGCCAAGTGACTTCTAGCCGGTATAGAAAAGTAGATTCTTAGGGAAAGCCCATGAATCACACACACTATTCCGATGAGATGGACAGAAATGGACTCTTGCCAACGTTGGATAGTGTCCCACAAACAGAATGCCCTTATTAAACACCTTGTTGTAGAGTTACCAAAATCCTATCTATTTGTTGGCGTAGCAGGGTCGGCCCTATGAAGCAGTCTTACATTTTTATAGTTTATGTGTGGAAATGAAATGTATTCCATGGGAGTTTCATGGATACAGTAGCTTGGCTGCCCCGTATAAGTGAGTTCCATGGAGGGGAGCCAATGGGGTCAAGCTACTAGTCATTCACCATAAATATGCATAGCCAAAGAAATCCAAGTAAGACTTCAACAAGTATTGTCCTAAAAGCCTAGGTTGTAACTGTTTTTCGAGTCTTAGCAGTCCTTTCATCACAAAAATTGAAAATTGATTGATTGTTGTGTTTTCTCTTTGTTGTATTCATCAAAATCTTGATCAAACAAACAAAGTCAACCAACAACTTTCGAGAAAAATTCATTTGTTAGAAAATCGAGTCGCATTTGTCAGTTTAAATGCTGCATATGTATTAGCGAGTCATATCTGTTAGGGGAAATACCAGATCTGTTTGTCAAAACATTCACTTTTCATAGTTTACATGTCATGAGTCACAACTATCACATTTTGAGTCGCATGTGTGCATGCAAATCGCATTTGTCAATTTTTGAGCTGCATGTGTATCGGTAAACCGAATTTGTCATAAGAAAAACTGTAATTGTTAGAAATGCCACATGCACTGTCAAAAACCACATCTGTCAGAATCTGAACTACAACTATTAGGTGAACTGCTTTTTCCTGTCAACAGAAAACATCAGAAACTATGAGCTGAGTCTGAAACATTATTGTCACTATTTTCTTTAGGTTTTTAGGATCAACCTTGGATTAGAAACTGGTTAATTTTTCTCAAAAACCTTGCATCATTAGGTGTCATATATGTCTTAGTTACCATCATTAGGTGTCATATCCATCTTAGTTACAATAAATATCTTATTCATAGTCATCCTAAGTTGCATGCATATAGATACTCCCTAGGAAATTGCATATCACAGAATGGATAACTTTCCTCATCATTGGAAACGTTCATGTGTCGGTTTGTCACAATCATTGAACCTTGTCACTTTAGTCCCATCTAGTGGATCTTTTCAGCTCAACAGTCTAGTTTAAAAAATTCACCTTGTCAACTGCCCTTGTCATACAATTAGGTTCCTTGGTCAAAAACAAATCTTTGCATGCATTTATCCCATAGGTGGTAGGTTATACTATCTTAGACTCATTTATCGTCATAGTCTACTCCAAATTTTGCATATTGTCCATCCTATCATACGTCATCTTAGTATACATCTTTTTAGAAACCATCTTAGCAACATCATTTATCATCAGAAAAATCCAAAAACATAGACATAGGTCATATCAATTTTTAGACATAGTCTACATTACCCATTTTGAGCAACTTTTTCATGGTCAAAACAAGGTCCAAAAAGAAACACAAAGCAATGACACACCCTAATGAATTCATCAATCCATTCAGAAACCAACCGTCAAAAAGTAAAATACCACACAAGCCTTTGCTTGAGAAACATGTTACTAGAGACAAACATGGTCAAATTTACATAGAAGACATAGACGCAGCAGTACAAGATCCTGAATTTGCATCTTTTATGGATGAATGTTTGCTAAATGATCCCCAACACTATCTAGCAAAGTTGCTAGCAGAAGGTGCCAAACTACCCATAGGATTTGATATTCGTACCTTGCAAACACAGTCAACTCAACCATCCCAAACTACAATGTCAACTGTCTTTATTCCCCAAATTACTGCAGCGATATGAACTAGTATACCAACTCAAACATCATCAATTGTAAACACAACCCCTTTCAACATAACAAAAGGTTTAAAATTTACTGTAGGGGCAACTTCCTCCAACCCCTTTGGCACCAACATGACTGGTAAGAGAACCAAAGTTGGCGGAAACATACCTATACCAAATCAAACAATTTAGACAGGAAGCATTCCTATACCAACTCAAACCATTCAGACAGAGAATATCCCTATACCGAATCATAATATTTTGACAGGATATATTCCCTCACCCAATCATAACACGTCACAGAACATGGCGTATCAAAAAACCTACATTGATCCAAATATCAGAAACACCATGTCCTTAACACAAGTTGATGTCCTTCAAAACCAGATGCAAACTCTTCAACAAAAGATGGACAACATGTCTATGTCAGGCAAATGAACTATATCAGTGCAAGACCTATGTCCATGTCCATTTGACAAAGCGTTATTTATGAAACCTTTCCCCCATGGATACATTATATGAATTTTGCCTAAGTATAATGGGAGAAAGAATCCTTTAGAGCACATTAGGGAGTTCTCAACAACATGCATGGATATATCATATGACCCCACATACTTGATGAGACTATTTCCACGAACCCTTGTTGGGATAGGACTGCAATGGTTTTCTAAATTAGCATATGGTATACGATCTTGGGGTGAATTAGCTGAAAATTTTGTTGAACATTTCACCTTTAACATAGAAAATGAGGTAACAATTGCAACCTTGTGCCACACGACACAAGAAGATGGCGAAACTTTCACCACTTTCTTCCAAAGATGGCGTAGTCTAGCTAGTAGATGTCCAGTTGAAATACCCAAAAAACAAAAGGTCACAATATTCCTAGAGAACATCAACCCCAAATTATGCTGTGACTTAAAGGTACACTATTGTACTTCATTCTCAAACTTGGTACAAAAGGGAATCATCCTTGAGAAAGGCCTTATAGACAAAGGAGAAATAAATGTACCAAGTAGAAATCCGGTTGTCCAACATTAGAACGCACCAAATGATAGAAACAAATTCTTGTCTAGAAACAAGAATGTTACAAATGACGATATTGTTGATGCTAAACACATACATACATGACCGGTTATCACACTTAGAGGTTACAATTCCAATCAAGACACGATGAATAGTCCAGATCAACAAGCTAACTATGTCCAAAATTCACAACAACAAAGACCACAACAAAGGATATTTCCTACATGTGAATTTACACCTTTAGGATAACCAATCGAGAATATTTTGAAAGAGTTGATTAAAAATAATCTCATCAAACCTTTAGAACCAAGAGATTATGATCCTGGATAGTTCAAACCTTCATGGTGGGACAATAACTCTTTTGGTGACTATCATCGAACGGAAGGGCACAACCTCCAACAATGTCACCCACTCAAGAATATTATACAAGACTTTGTTAAAAATGGAACCATAGAGGTTGGTGGGCAGAAAAAAACTAAGAATAGTGATCATAAGGTCTTCACAGACTCGTTACATGACCACACAAAAGGAAAAAACTCTAGTTCGGGACCCCAGAATAATCCATCGGCCAACTATAACAATACCAAGTATGACTATGGTAAAGGAAAGATCATAAATCACCTTCGAGCTGCAAACGAGAATGTCAATACCTTCACCATTAAGAAGCATCCAGAATGTAATGTAAACACACACAGAACTAAGATTACTATTCCAAGTCCTTCTTTTGAGCCATCTACGCAAGCTTCCAAGTTCAAGTACAACCTTCTCGATCAATTGAGTAAAACCCTTGTGCAAATATCTATCTTGGAATTGTTGACTTTGTCACTTAGGCATCGAGCCATTCTTGACAAAGCTCTACATAATACAATTGTTCCTACATACTTAGATGTCAATCATTTTGAAGAAATGGTGGGATATTTGACCAGCTCGCATCATGCCACATTTTCCCAACAGGATTACTCAACTGAAAAGTCTGATCATAATGACCCCTTACATCTTGAAGTCCTAGTCCATCAAAACAAAGTCTGATGAGTCTTGGTAGACAGAGGAGCAAGTTTGAATCTATGTACCCTAAAGTTGGTTAAGGCATTAGGATTCTCAAAAGACTGTGTAGATACCTCTAAGAGTATAGTCATCAAGGCTTATGATGATGAGGAAAGATCATCCAAATGAGTTGTCACACTCCCTATCAGAATTGGCCCAACAATCATGAACACCAGCTTCCAAGTCTTGGATCTCACCCTTCTGTATAACTTTTTGTTAGGTAGACCTTGGATACACACAATGAAAGTTGTACCTTCAACATATCACCAATGTCTCAAGTTCCCGTATAATGGCAAAGAGATCACTATTGATGGTGATCCAGATCCTTTTCAGTATTGTACAATCCTAAGGGAAATTCCACAATGACAGGTGCCAATTAACCAAGTAGATTCATCATCCACTTTATCCCAATACATTGACCCTTCACGTCTCACTAATTCCATTTCATTCAAACCACCATCATCCATTCCTAAATTCGAGATCCAAGACAAGGGCTGTGGCGAATATAATATAAAGGCATCAAAGTGTGTCAGTCAACTGATTCCACCTAAGGCATATGGCCTACCCATGACAGATAGAAGATAGTCAGTGGTCACATTTCATGTTCCCCCTACAATAACATTGGCAAAATGGGGAGAGTTAAGTGAAGAAATTGTGGATCAAGGTGATTCTTGGTTATATCAAGAAGAACATGAATACCCCTCCCTATCTATTCAAATAGCCAAGGACCAATATGGAAAATGATTTAAGATAATGCAAAATGAAGGCTATGATGGGCATAGTGGGTTAGGATTATATCAAAATGGAAGGACGAAACCGATCACTGTCTACCCACAACCGAAATACTTAGGGCTAGGCTGTCAACCACTTAGAATTGGGTTTCCTGGTACTTCATCATCAGTTCAAGAGGAAGTGAGTGCTTGCATAGACATCAAGATATCTCATGAACCACTTCCCCTAGTTTACAACAAAACTCCAATTTACGATGAATCCCCTTACTCAAGCGATGGTGAATGGGAGTCCTTTTCATCTACCAGCACCATGAACATAGATTCCCTATTTGGAGAATTGGACTTCAATGTGAAACCTGAACCAAAACCATCTAGTCCTCATCCTCAGAAGAACTTGTCCAAAAATGAATGGCAAGAGAACTATTATTGGGAAACCCTTGATCATGCATCTTGGGCACCTGACAAACCATCTTCTGATGAATCTGCCCTTACTATAGTCCCACATCAGAGTATACCTACACCTAGGAAGAAGAATAAGAAGGAGTTAGTCCAAAAATTTTGTGATCATGTCAACCATTCCATATTCACCTTGTCAGCAACTACCTTTAAAAACTTCGATGATGACATGCCCCTTATATATCTCGAACTTATCGACTGGGATCAACAAGGTACACCTATCATAGATACATTCGTGAATGATGAAGCAATTGTTGAGTTCATGGGACTTAGAGAAAGCATACCAAGAGGGGATCATAAAGTAGGTTTTACCATAGAATTGGATGATAAAGCATATTTTGGGGAGTCTATTTACTCCTCTAGTCACAAAAATGAGAATGAATAGAAAAAAGACAATAAAAAGAAAAATAATGAGTCCCTAGGTGAAAATCGAAAGGTGCCTTTGGATGAAGAAAAAGTCAAAATAAAGGACGTATCCGAGGGTGAAAACCTCTTAGAGGCACCCAAGGATAGAGGTTTAAATATTCTCCCCATTGAACAAGAGAAGTCACCGATGCTAGTAGAAGAATCTATTGAAGTCAACATAGGTACAAAAGAGAATCCTCAGAAAGTATATTTTGCAGCTTCTTTAATAGAGACAGAAAAACCAAATTTAAGGACTTCTTCACACAGAGACAAATAAACTTTGCATGGTCGTATGCTGACATGCGCGGGTTGGATCTAGATCTAATATTGCATCATTTACCACTACACCTAGGTATTAAGCCAGTCAAATGGAAATTGAGGAAAATGCATCCGCAAATTGCTCTATTAGTCAAGGTAGAACTCAAGAAACTCTTGGATGTAGGATTCATAAGGACAATAGAATATGCAGATTGGATATCAAATCTAGTACCAGTGACTAAGCCAACTAGGGACATTCACATTTTCATTGACTTTAGAGACATCAACAAGGCATGTCCTAAGGATGACTTCCCTTTTCCAAACATTGGCATGATAATAGACCTTACATCAGGATACAAGATGCTATCCCTCATGAATGGTTTCTCTGGATATAACCAGATTAAGATAGCAGCTGAAGACCAACACAAGACAAATTTCACATGTCCATGGGGCACATACTGTTGGAATGTTATGCCATTTTTCCTTAAGAATGCAAGAGCTACCTATCAATGGGCAATGACTACAATTTTCCATGACTTTGTACACACTCTTATGGAAGATTATGTAGATGACATTATAGAAAAATTAGAAACAAGGGAAGATCATTTAAAGGTTTTAGACAAGATATTCCAAAGGCTAGAGAATTACAACGTCGGGCTAAATCCAAAGAAGTGTGTCTTTGGAGTGAAAACAGGAAAACTGTTAGGGTATATCATCTCTCGTAGAGGCATTGAAGTAGATCTAGAGAAGGTAAGAGCTATCATAGAGATGCCTCCTCCAGTCAGCATTGGTCAACTTAGAACCCTATAAGGGAGATTACAGTCCATTAGGTGTTTCATAGTACAACTAGCAGATAAAATACACCCATTTTAGCATCTACTCAAGAAAGGAGTACCATTTGTGTGGACACTTAAGTGCCAAGAGGCCTTCCAGAAAATTAGGGACTATTTGCTTACTCCACTAGTCTTAATGCCACCTACAAAGGGAAAACCATTGATACTTGACATCTCAACAACTCAGTCGGCATTAGGGGCTCTTCTTGCACAACATGATGATCAAGGTCATGAGAGAGCAGTCTATTATATCAGTCATACCTTAGTGGGCTATGAATTGAATTATAGCAACATAGAATGTGCCTATCTTGTGGTAGTTTTTTCTAGCCAAAAACTTCGGCACTATATGCTCAATCGATAAACAATGTTAATTGTAAAGATTGATCCACTTAAATACCTGCTAAGTAAGGCAACTTTAACAGGCTGATTGGCTAAATGGGTTATGATACTTAGCGAGTATGAGATTCAGTATGTTGAAATGAAGGCTATAAAAGGACAGGTGATTGCAGATCAACTAGCTAATGCACCTATGAAGGTAGACCATCCATTAGTGGCCGATTTTCTTGATGAATTTATTTTTAACATTGACATTAAAACTGAATGGAAACTCTACTTTGATGGGTCACATACAAATCGTGGTTCAGGTGCTGGTATCTTATTTGTTACACGTCAAGGTGATACCATTCCCAAATCATTTAGGATTTCTTTCCCTTGTACCAACAATATAGCAAAATACGAAGCCTTAGTGATAGGGTTAAAAATGCCAACTCAATAGAAAATTAAGAGCCTACATGTTTTTGGTGACTCTCAACTAGTAATCCAATAGGTAAATAATGATTATGAGACCAAGGATGTGAATCTTGCACCTTAAAAGGGAATGGATGATAGTTTCAAGTAGTATTTCAATAACATAACTTTTCAACAAATACCACGTATCCAGAATAGAGCTGCAAATGCTATGGAAAACATGGGTTCTTTGTTGGATATTTAGAGTGATGTGCCTAAGTTCAAGTTTTTGGTTGAACAGATACTAGTCTCCGCTTATGATGTCCCTGATAGTGCAATAGTGTGTACCATTGTTGGTCCTACATCTCCTTGGTATAAAGACATATTCGATTATCTCACTGACCAAACCCTACCTTAAGAATTTTCTAATAACCAACATCGAACCTTCATCCAAAAGGTAGCTAAGTACACCATCATCAGAGAAACCCTGTATAGACGTACCTTAGATAATGCTCTAATGAGATGTCTCAATGCTGAGGAAGCACAAACAACTTTGCGAGTGGTACATGAGGGTATATGCAGATCTCATTCAAGTGGTCCTACTCTAGCCCACAAGATTATGAGACTAGGTTACTATTGGCCTACAATGGAGAAAGACTCATACATCTTTGTAAAGAAATGTAGACAATGTCAAATACATGGAAACTTGATAAGAGCGCCAGTGCAGGAGCTTTGTCCAATTACTTCACCATGGCCCTTCGCCCAATAGGGACTCAACCTCATAGGTAAGATACACCCTTCATCATCTAATGGCCATAAATTCATCATCATCGCCACCGAATACTTCACCAAATGGATTGAAGCTATTCCCATGACATACATAACCGACACACAAATATCTAAGTTTATCCTAAACTATATCATTTGTTGGTATGGTGTACCTCAATCCATAATCACAGACAATAGTCGTCCATTCAAGAACTAAGAAGTACACCATTTATGTGAAGAATTCCATATCAAACACCATTTTTTCACCCCGTATTACCCACAAGGTAATGGCCAAGCTGACGCATCTAATAAGACTATTGTTAGAATCCCTAAAAAGACTATCAATGACATTGGTCATCACTGACACCTACAGCTTAATCATGTCTTATGGGCTTATCGCACAAGCATTCGTACTCCCACTGGAGCCACTCCATTTTCCCTCATATTTTGGTCTGAAGCTATCTTACCTATAGAGGTTGAAATACCTTCTCTAAGGGTATCTTTGAATGGTCATATTGACGATGAAGAGTACCGCATCTCTAGGCTACAAGAGCTAGAATTGCTGGATGAACGAAGACAGAAAGCATTAGATCATTTGCAAGCATATTAGAATCATCTTTGTCATAGCTACTGTGATCCTAATAAAATTCTACTTCCAAATAGTGAGATGTTAGCTAAAAACTATTAGTGCAATATGAAGAGAAGTAACAAGATAATAGGGCACCTCAATGATTAGCCTAAGAAAATGAACAATACAAAAGCAAGATAAACAAATAGATTGATGTTATACCTTCAAGTTGTCACTTCCTTGGTTGGCCCTTGATGTTGAAGTCTTGTGTGCTCCTTGGATGACAATAAAGTTGAATGAATCCAAGATGAATTGATGCAATATGGGTGCTAAAATGGATGAGAGCTTGAATGTCAATTTTGCAAGAGTTTATTTGCAAAAGACTTGATTTCCTTAAAATGAAGGAATTGAAGGGGTATTTATAGGCTAAATTGAATTCTCTAGAGAATTCAACGGTTGGGATTGATCGAACAAAGATCAAGATGAAGGGCTATGGTGAGTTGAGGACTCACAAGCCCTCACATCTTGACATGTGGAAGGTGGGAGGTCTTAGAGTGGAGTGATGTGGAGATGACGTGGAAGAGAAGGACAAGAGGTGGAAGGGAAGTACATGAGGTGGATGAAGGACAAGTACCTTTGAGGTACCTTGGGAGATGAGAAGATTTCCTCAAAAAGGAACTTCTTGTTCCCAAAGGAGAATGAAAGAGACTTTTGAGGAATTTTAGAATTCCTCAAAAATATCCATGAGAAAAGGGGAAGTGTGTGGGAGAAATAAATGTAAATTAAAAATTTACATTCAATAGAGAGTTTATTGGATAAAAGGAGGTTCCTAAAAAGCTGGAGATTTGTCACATGTGGGAGATGTGACAAGTCCAAGGTTCTAGAAGCCTTGGGCACATGTAAAATGACATGTCACATTTGCATGGGGGATGAGGAAGACCTTGGGAAGATAAAAGTGAGTTAAAAATTCACATGGGGAAGAGGGGAACCTTGGTTAAATAAATGTGAATTAAAAATTCACATGGAGAAGGGAGTCCATGCCAAAAATGGTAAGTGAGAAGGTTGAGTAGAAAAGGTAAGCTAAATATGGTTAATGGTTTCGATTAAGGTTGTGCAAACACAAGATTAAGGTAATTAATGGGAGATTAGTGGCAAGTAGGAGATTATGGAGGATGTGACACTTAATCAAGATTAAGTGGTGCACATCTTAATCATAGATTAATTAATTTAATCCGGATTAGAAGAGGGTTATGGAGAATGTGAGAAGGAGAGAGAAAAAGGGGATTTTTTAATCCAAATAGGTTAAATGACTAAATTAAATAAGTTTTCATGTTTATTTAATTTAGAGAAGGAAAGGGGGTAAGGTAAAATATTTAATTTATTTAATTACATACTTTAGGAACCTTAGGCAAAAAATTAAATAATGATTAAATAAATTATTTAATCACTATTAATGAAATGGATGAATAAAGTAGACGATTTTGATCATATGGAAGTGATCAAATTTGGATCTCTACATTTTTCCCCTCTTCGAAGTGTTGTTGGAATAACCGTGCTTCGAAGAAAAGAAAGTGCAGATGACTCTATAGAGGAAGTAATCGAGAATATGATGCCCCAGCGTGGGGAAGAGGATCTGAGAAAAAATTAGTGGAGTAATGGATGGATATGCCCCAATCCAAGAAGGGAGTTGATTACGGCTGAAAAAAATGGTAAATGTGAAGAGTATGCTCCCTCGAGAGGGTGACGGGGGAAAAATAAGGGTCCTAGGAAACATCTCGATAAGAAGAAATGGATGGTATAGTTGGAAAGACAGAAAAAAATTAGGCAAGTTTTCCTTTTGAATGAAGTCAATCGGACAAACAAGGTGCAAATGGCAGCCCCGGGAAAAGAAGAGATTAATTAGAGGAATAAAAAGGTAAATAAAAGGTAAAAAATACCTTTTAAAAGTTAATATAAGGTATTTTTGAAAATTACCTCACCTCATTTGCAATGTAGCAATTGAGAGAAGAAGAGAAAGAGCAAGCAAAAGAGGAGTGAAGATGCCGGGAGATAACGACACTGAGATTGTCCACCTGATAGATGAGGTTCGATAGTCGTACAAATAATAGGATGGGCCCCACCAGGTAAGCAACAAAACCTCCCATGCATTAAATTGAAATTTTAATGCATTTTAAAACTAGTTATTAAAAATGTAAAACATGGGTTTTCTGGGCGGGAAAAAATGAGGAAATGGGTACAAAATGAATATGAAAAATTTCTTTTTTAAAAAATTTAAGGGGCAAATCGGCCGCAGGTATAAGCCCTCCGATGGGAGGATTTGCCCCATGGGCTGGGGAAAGTCCGCCCCATTGCATGGCGAGTGCACCTCGGTTGTGGCAGAGTCACCACTTGACGGGGCGAGTCCGCCCCACGGCGGGGCGAGTTCACCCCGCTGCAAGGGCGGACCTGCGTCGCCGCCTCAACGAGAGGGGGCGCGGTCTTACCACGCCACCTTGGCGGCACCGACAAGCACCACCCTGTGGTGGAGGCACTGCTCAGGGTGCATCTACCTTGCGGTAGGGATGCTGCCCAGGGCAGGGTCACCCCGTTGCGGGGGCACCGCCCGGGGCGGATCCACCTTGGCGGGCTGCGGGCGGGGCCGCCCTGCATGGTCCGCGAGTGGGGCTGCCCCGCTGCAGGGGGCGGAACCGCCCCAGTGGGCCATGGGCGTGTCTGCCTCACTGTAGGGGGCAGATCTGCCTCGGTGACCCGTGGGCACGTTCGCCCCGCTGTAGGGGGCGGATCCGCCTCGGCTAGCCGGGGGCGGATCCGCCTCGGCTAGCCGAGGGCGGATCTGTCTCACAGCAGAAGCGGAAGACAGAGAAAAAAAATAGAAAGAGAGACAAATGTGAAACACGTGAAGAGGATTGAAGATGAAATTTTTGAAGGATTTTGGTAGAGTGCGAACTCACGAGCAGAGGCTGGAGGCATTGGCATCGGCGATTGAGGTGATAAACAGAGTGGATCATGCAGCTTTGGAGCAAGCGGGGTTACTGTACCTGCTACAGTTTCCCAAGATGAGGGCTCATAGGGCGATGTTGACAGCTCTGATAGAGAGGTGGAGCTCGGCTACATCGATGTTTCATTTGCCGACTAAAGAGATGACGGTGATGATGGAGGACGTGTGGCAGATCTTGAGGTTACTAATAGTAGGACGGTTAGTGTCCGAGGAGGAGTTGAGAGGAGATCAGTTGGATGAGACCATACTAGAGTTATTTGGGTGAGATGACTTGCTGATATAGAGGGGGGGGCTAGATGTAGACAAATGCCTGGATCTGGGGGTGCCGACATTACCATTATCTCTATGTTGCCTGATCAGTGGGATTCTGTTGGTAGACCTGAGTAGGAGTTTCTGTAGCCTACGGTACATGGGGGTGATTCGACATATTGTCGAGTGGGGGGAGGAGCAGTTTTCCTGAGGGTCATGTGTATTGGCCTAGTTATATCGGGACATGCACATGATCTATTACCGGGGGGGGTAGAGCTTGACGCACTGGACGCTACTGAAGGTATGGGGATGGATGCATATCGTGGCGACAAGGCCTATAGTGATCAGAGGAGGAGACTTGGATGAGAGAGAGCCATTGGCATGGCAGTTCGGGGCAGCCAGGGGTTACATCCTATGGTATGAGACATAGGGAGAGGTGGAGTAGTGGAGGAGAGTGTTCGATGATTTATGGAGAGAGGACATTATATGGTGGCCATATATGTTTCAGTGGTTTAGGGGATGGAGGATTGAGAGGAGAGACAATGAGGGTTCTTCATGTGTAGATGTTTCTTGATTGGGAGCCCAGGGTACATAATGGAGCTGCATCGTCCAGACCGAGTGACGCGGTAGTTTGGACTTGTGCAGGATATTCTAGGAGCACCGGTTATGTTTCGTCAGCTTACCAGTGAGGTACCTTGGGGGGCGATGTTGGCAATGAGAGAGGTGAGGGCGTCATAGGTGATGGCGGGTGGGGTGCCCTATCCAGGGAGGTGGGAGGGTCCAGAGGACGCTGGAGTGATAAATCGGTATGATTGATGGTTTCACAACCATCAATGGGAGAGGGTTACACCAGAGGTGCTTGTTGTGGGGGCCTTAGAGGGGGGGGTAGAGTATGAGCAGCAGGGGGGACAGGAGGAGGAGGCAGAGTAGGGTGGACAAGAGTTTGATGGGTAGGAGGATGAGGGACATGAGAGTGGTGGTGTGGAGGAGGGTGTTGCTGGAGATCAACCAACAAGGAGGGGTAGGGTCAGGAGGAGTCGACGGCCAAGAAGGCCGAGGGGGTTGAGGAGGCCGAGGAGAGCTATGGTAGAGGAGGTAGGAGGAGCTGATGGGGGGGAGGAGATAGAGGCAGGGGGAGCTAATGGGGGGGAGGACATAGAGGTGGTGAGATTGGAGAGTGAGCTAGAGGTGGAGATGCTTCAAGTGGTGGAGGTGAGAGCTGCCCAGACAGGGATTGGTGTTAGAGTACGACAGAGGTGGGTGCAGGTGAGAGCTGAGCAGGAGAAGAGGAGAGCCTCAAAGCCGCCGGTGGATGTGCGAGCCAAAGATCCACAAGAGGAGGCAGAGAGGGTGATGGATGTTAGAGGATAGCCTAGGGAGAGGCCTGAGAGCAATCAATAAAGGAGAGTCCAGCTAGTTGAGCAGGAGGGGAGGAGATTGATGAGGTTGGGGAGGAATAGACAACCACAGAGGATTCAGTTGATGTGCCAAACAGTGCCAGTGTAGGAGGAGAGAGAGGGGCAGGTGATAGACTTGGATGTATTGGTGATGGAGCCTTTAGCCATAGTACCAGCAGCTGTAGTTGACGATCCAATGGTTTTACTAAGAGGGGCCCAGGCGATGGACCTAGATGTATTGGTGATGGAGCCTTTAGCCATAGTACTAGCAGCCGTAGTTGACGATCCAATGGTTTTACTAAGAGGGGCCCAGGTGAGGATATAGGTGCTAGAGGAGGACATGAGGAGGGCAGAGACAAAGGTACAGAGGATATGGGAGAGAGAGGAGATAGTGTTTGATCATGTGGTGAGCCAGCTGATGACAGACACATTGGCTACAAAGAGAGAGAGATGAAATGTGAGTAGAGAGGGAGATAGCTTAGGGGGAGCTGGCTTAGGTGACATGGTATTGAGACAAGCTAGAGGCAGCAATGACAGTTGTGCAAATGTGAGGGTAGTTGGAGTCAGCAGGAGGGGGGGAGATGGAGACATTGAGACGTCAGGTGGCAGGATTTCAGGAGGAGAGGATGACACTGCAGGAGAGGGCATCTATGGTAGAGGCATTTGTAGAGGAGATGAGGGGAAGGGATAAATCCATAGATGTTAGACTGGAGATGGTGCAGTGGGAGAGGGAGAGTGCACAAGGATAGAGGCAGGCACTCCAGGGAGATAGGCACAGTTTATGGAGATAGGTCCAAATCCTACAGTTTCAGAGAGACTCAGCAGTGGGCCAGGCAGAGAATTATGAGAGAGACATAGCACAGATTCAGGCATGGTGAGGGCAGGGTGATGAGGCAGTGCTAAAGACTATGCGGGTAGAGAGAGAGAAGTTGGCAGAGTAGATACGACTACTGATAGCAGCATAGGAGGCATGAGAGCAGGAGCGATGGGCCATGAGTAGAGAGCAGGATAGGTATAGGCATGAGCGAAATGCCGCTCGGTACTAGGCTAGGCAGAGAGATGACTATATGCAGGAGGTGACATATTGGAGGTGTGCATATGAGCAGGAAATGCCAAATCCGGTGCAATGTACAACGCGGTATGTTAGGCAGACACCCCAGATGCTAGCACCATCTCAGTCGTTAGGGACACAAACTATAGGGTTCAGTGATTTACAGCCGGCTCCTTCTCGGTTCAAGACTCCTAGGTGTGAGTCTCAGGGGACTCTAACACATAGGGGGCCAATACCTGAGTCTCCGTAGAGGTCAGATGTGGGCAGCTCAGGACATGCAGATGACAGATGACAAGATACAGGTGTTTTTGACAGGTACCAGATGGTGGTGATGCACCTTATTTTGAGCATGATATGTAGGTGATTATGTGGTGACTATATTTTGGATATGGACATTGTATTATCTTGATGATGATATGTGATGGTCTCCATTGATGTTATGCCACATTTTGGCGATGGATGGTATACATATGGTGTTTCATGTGATGTTTCTATGATAGTGGATGTATGTTATGCACATGTATATGATGTTTTTGTGTTGATGTGGATGTTTTACTTATGCATGTGTGATTAATGATTTATGAATGGTAATGGAATTGTATTAATGGTGTGAGTAATATGGGCCTTATATGGAATAATGCAATATGGATAGGTGAACTTAATAAAAATGAATGGATATAAATGGATAAATGAATGGATGTAAATGAACCTAATGAATTGATGTGAATGCAAATAGATAAATGAATGGATGTTTAATGTAAATGGATGTTAATGGGTAAATGAACTTAATGAATTGATGTGAATGCAAATGGATAAATAAACGAATGTTTAATGTAAATGGATGAATGAACCTAATGGATTGATGTGACTGCAAATGGATAAATGAACGAATGTTTAATGTAAATGGATGTTAATGGATAAATGAATGGTTGTAAATGGATAAATGAATGTTTAATGGATAAATGAACTTAATGAATTGATGTGAATGCAAATGGATAAATGAACCTAATGGATGTGAATGCAAATGGATAAATCAACGGATGTTTAATGTAAATGGATGAATGAACCTATTGGATTGATGTGAATGCAAATGGATAAATGAATGAATGTTTAATGTAAATGGATGTTAATGGATAAAGTATCAATGGGTAGATGATATGTGTAGGATGTGGGGGTTGCAGTACCTGTCAAAGACTGTGAGGATCTTGAGAAGAAAAGTTAGTAAGAGTGAATGAGATTTTGCACAACCAAAACCACGAGATAGATGTAGAGGCAAGATAGGATGAAGAGGGAATATGCAGCATGAGACGAAATACAATGAGATGAAATGCAACATGAATGCAATTTTCCATCCTTTAGAGCACTGATTTTTGCTATAGCATAAGACATCCAGTGTCAGGGTATGTAGACCAAGATGGATTAATATCTAATGCATAAAACAAACACGACAAACAAGAAGGCTATCCCAATACCCCAATGTTGCGATGAATTTGGTCATGCCAGGTATTGGAATAACCACAGCACAAAGGGATGCCCCCACATAACACAGGATCCAAGAGGAATCTTGGTGGGTTCTATGTGGAGTATCCTAGCAAATAGAAACAATAAAATAGTCAAGAGATGTTCCTATGTTAACTAGGCAAAACACACAATAATATGAAGGATCATGGCGATCTTGACTAGTGATTATAGGGAGCTCAAAATGATAAACAAAATCCAAAAGTACCAAAAGATTGTAATCAATTACAAGCGTCCTTTGCCATAAGATCCCAAAGATGGATGGGGTTGATGTGGTTTGTTAGGAAGGATGCATCCTGCTAAGACCGATGATGAATATTAAGCTAAAGTGACCTAGACGACGCAGGATAATTGTCATTGAGCAAATTTTTTGATACGAGAAGACCTTGTTTGTGAAGAATTAGCGATGATAGGGACATACCTGACAATGAGAGGATGAGACACAACCTAAAGACCTAGGGGCTCGAGGGCTGATCAAAGATCAACCTTGCCTATGTGAAAGTGCAGAGCCATTGTAGTTCAGGAAAAGACCATGATAAACGAGCGAAAAGTGGGCTGATGGAAACCGATGGATGACCAAGATAGACACAAGCCCCAGGGGTAGATCAAAAGACCAACCTTGCCTACGTGCAAGTGGAGGGGAAACGTAGTTCGGACACGACAAAAGACCAAGGATGGACAAGATCAAAAAGTGGACCATGAGGACTAATGATGAAGAAAAAAAAAATGCCTCGGGGGTCGATCAAAGATTAGCCTTGCCTACGTGCAAGCGCAAAGGAGTCGTAGTTCAAGAAAGGACAATGATAAAAGAGCGGAAAGTGGACTTATGATGATAGATGATGGTAGACAATGATCAAATGAGTTGACCACAAAAGAAGACAATGAGAAGCCCTGGGGCTAGATCAAATGATTAGCCTTGCCTATCTGCAAGTGCAGGGGCAATGTAGTTCAGAAGGAGACACGATGAGACCAAGATGGAGATAGACAAGAAGAGATGACACAAGCTCAAATTAGGATAATAAGCTGAAGGTGTTGGATAGCAAATGACTATCATCCAATGCTCAACTAGAATATACCAAGCGAGGAGGTGATGCAAGCGGATGGGAGGATATGGGGATTGAGGAATCGACGGATAAGCCATAAAGTAACCAGGATGCGAGGTAGATAATGATTAAGCCCTATACGAGAGGTACCTATTGCCAGGTTTTCACCAATCGTAGGTATCCAAGGTGCCATGCAAGGGTGGTTTTCACCATAGGACGATTTATTTCTCTTTACAATTTTTGTATTTTTTTGATTTTTTAATTTTTTTGTATTTTTGACTTTTACTAGGGAGGATACCCCAGCTGATCTAAGTGTAGAACTTCTTTAGGTGCATGATTTTGATGAGTTCCTCCAAGGGCTCACCATTATGGGTGGAGAGCCTATAGGTGCCAGAACCATACTTTGTGGTGATGACATAAGGGCCCAGCCAATTTGCTTCAAACTTGCCCTTTTTCTCTCAATCTTGTTGATTCTCTTTTTGGACTAAATCACTAACATTGAATTGGCAAGGGAGGAATTTCTTATTGTAGTTCCTTTTGAGTCGGTGCTGATAGGCTTGCAGGTGGTTATAAGCCTTGACCCATTTTTCATCTAGCAATTCCAATTGTGCCAAGCGTGCCACTCGGGTGTCTTCGTTGGTGATGAGATTCTTGAGGGAGATGCGGAGCGAAGGGATTTCAACTTCGATTGGCAAGATGGCTTCAGCGCCATAGACAAAAGAATATGGAGTGGCTCCAGTAGGGGTGCAGATGGATGTATAGTAGGCCCAAAGAGCAAGATGGATATGGAGGTGCCAATCGCGGCTAGTGCTATTGACCATCTTCTTAATGATTTTGATCAATGTTTTATTTGTTGCTTTTGCCCGCCCATTACCTTGGGGGTAAGAGGGAGTGGACCAGTGATGTTGGATATGATATGGGTCACAAAGGGATTTCATACACTTATTTTTGAATGGCTTTCCATTGTTAGTGATGATGGCAGAGGGTATACCATACATGTAGAGGATATGGTAGAGGATGAACTTAGAGATCTAAACACCAGTGATTTGAGTGAGTGGAATGGCTTCCACCCACTTGGTGAAGTATTCAGTGATTGTGATGATAAAGGTGTGTCCATCAGAGGATGGAGGGTAGATCTTGCCAATGAAGTCGAAACCCCATTTTGAAAACGGCCAAGGTGTCGTGATGGGTTGGAGCTCTTGTGCTGGAGTGTGAATCAGATATGCATGTTGTTAACATGGAAGACACTTTTTGACATACTCACAAGCATCTTGTTCCATTGTGGGCCAATAATATCTTGCTCTGAGAATCCGTTTGGCTAGGCCCATACCATTAGAATGGGCCCCACAAATACCGTTGTGTACCTCTATTAACATTGTGCAGGCTTCAGTTTCATCTAAAAAACGGAGGAGAGTTCCATCATACCCACGTCGATAAAGTGTATCACCGATAATGGTGTAGTGGGTTGTGCATTGGATAAATGATTTATGTTGGTTTCTTGTGAGACCAGGTGAGAGGGTGTTTTCATGAATGTAGGTGTAAATGTCATGGTACCAAGGGGATTCAGGACCTACAATAGCACACACCATGTCACTCTCAAGGATATCATACACTGGGATTAGGAGTTGCTCGACCAGGAACTGACAGTTTGTGCAATCCTTTGGCATGTCAAGGAGAGAACCAATGGTAGCCATAGCATCTATCGCCTTATTCTGGAGTCTTGGGATCTGCTCAAATTGGATGGTAGTGAAATATTTCTTGAAGTCATCCACCATTCATTTATAAGGAAATAACTTTTCATCTTTTGTTAGAAACTCATCGTTGACCTTTTTTATGACTAGCTGGGAGTCACCAAAAACATGTAGATGAGTGATGTGCCATTGGACTGCAATTCTGAGGCCTGTGAGAAGGGCTTCATATTTAGAGATGTTGTTGGTGCAAGGAAATGCCAGTCTAAATGATTTTGGTATATAGTCGCCTTGGGGGGTGATAAACAAGACTCTTGCCCCCGATCCATTATGAGTGTGATCCATCAAAGTACAGTGTCCAAGTGGTGGCTTTTGAGATGGCAAATACTCCTTCATCTAGAAATTCAATTTCTATGGGATAGGTATCCACTAATGGGGAATCTGCCAACTGATTTGCTATTATTTTTCCTTTAATGGCCTTTCTATCCACATATTCTATATCAAACTCACTAAGGAGCATGATCCATTTAGCCATTCAACCAGTTAGGGCTGTCTTGGACAACAGGTATTTGAGAAGGTCAATTTTGGATATTAATTTTATAGGATGGCTAAGCATATAGTGGCATAGATTTTGTGTGCTGAAGACCACAGCTAGACAAGCCTTTTCCATTGGTGAATAATTGAGCTCATAACCGACCAGTGTGCGGCTAATGTAATCAATCGCCCGTTCCTTTGAAGACTCATCATGTTGTGCTAATAATGCCCCCAATGCAACTAATGTGGTATATATGTACAACATGAGTGGTTCGCCAGGGATAGGTGGCATCAAAATCAATGGGTGGGCCAAGTATCCTTTGATCATGTCAAAACCCAACTGGCACTGTTGATTCCACTTGAAGCTGGTATCTTTCTTGAGAAGGTAGGTGAATGACTGACATTTATCCGCGAGTTGGGCTATAACTGGTAGATGGATTATAGTTTCCCTTAGAGGCTCCTTAATTGTTTTAGGTTTCTTGGTGGAGGCATATCCATGATATCTTTCACCTTAGCTAGGTCAACCTCGATGCCTCTTCAAGATACTATGAAGCCCAAGAGTTTCCCTGATGTGACACCGAACACACACTTTTTTGGATTTAGTCAAAGCTTGTACTGTTCTAAGCACTCAAAGATCTGTTTCAGAATGGTAGGGTGCTCTTCTCTGGTTCCAGATTTTGTGAGTAGGTCATCAACATAATCTTCCATGATGATATGGATAAGGTCATGGAATATAACCGTCATTGCTCATTGATATGTTGCCCCTACATTTTTGAGGCCAAAGGGCATGACATTGTAACAGAAAGTACCCCAAGGTGTTGTAAAAGCGGTTTTATGTTGATCATCGGGGGCAATCCGGATCTGATTGTAACCAAAGAAGCCATCCATGAGGGATATCATCTCATGTCCCACAGTGATGTTGACTAACATGTCGATGTTAGGCAAGGGAAAGTCATCCTTTGGGCAGGCTTTGTTAAGATCTCAAAAATCTGTATAGATTATGATGTCTCCATTGGGTTTAGCAACAGGTACTATATTAGAGATCCAATCAAAGTAATCAATGGGTCTGATGAAACCAGCATCTAGTAACTTTTCTAATTCTTTCTTAACTAATAATGCCACTTGTGGGTGCATCTTTCAGAGCTTTTGTTTGACAGGTTTAGCCTTTGGACTGACATCCAAATGGTGGACAACAAGATTTGGATCCAGGCCAGGCATATCAGAGTAAGCCCATGCAAAGTTGATGACCCCTTCTTGAAGAATGTGAACAATGGTGATGTATTCTGCTTCAGATAAAGATTTGGCCACATAGGTTATCCTTGGAGTTTCTTCTGTTCCCAAGTTCACCTCTTGCATTTCTTCAATGAGAATTGAAGATTGCTCCAACAGTCATGTTCCTACAAGGGGAAGATGAACGTCCCCATCTTCCAGTACCGTGTTAAGGTTTTCACTGTCAGATACATCCTTTATTTTTACTTTTTCCAAGTCAAAAAGTGCCTCGGTGAGGTTTTCACTAGTTGACCTATTTTTCTTTTGTTTCTTCTTATTTTTGCGATTAGGGTGTTCATCTTCCCCCAATCCCATTAGATGTATGTATGTATCCTCTAAGGGAAATGTACTGATAGGAGCACTACCTTGTAGGTCATAGTCGATAAGCTCAGGATGTTTAAGGGATAAAGTTATGGTACAAACAAATAAGCATTCGAACATGGTAGGGAGGTCAATGTGATCCAGATCATCGTACGCATGTATGATGGACTCTTCCTCCAATATGTCTTCGAGGGAACCTTTGTCAACACTAACATTGTTAGAAGTGTTAGCGGATGTTGTAGGACCCTTTTGTTTAATATCATAACCCGATCCCAAATTTCTTGGTCAGATGGTAAGTGCTTCAATGGGTAGTTGTTTTCCTTGTTCTTCTATACCAAGGCCTCCGCCTTGGTAATGACATTTTTCAACAAACTTGGATGCATGTGGATAAGCCTCTTGGAAGTATTCCATAAGGGGATGTGGTGGTTTAGGTTCTTCTCGGTAAACCCATTGACTGATATCTTCGTCCATTTGATCCTGGAGGGATCCCAAATCATTGAATGTTGTTGACCCCACATTCTTGGAAGTGAGGGTAAGTGTCTTTTCCACCTTTGGCTCTGGTAGGATCAGTTGTCCATATGTGTGGGGCGAAGGTGGCATGGTTGCCACATTGAGTGTGGTATGCATTTCGTATGTGCCACATCCCTTGTCTATGATCTGGACCTTGGTGATAGTGGAAGTAGGTGTGGATGATGTTGGGGATGAAGTGTTTAGTGTATTGGTGGATGGGTCAGGATCAGATGTTGGGGTTTCCCCCATTTTGACTCCTGGATAGTAATGTGAATGTGGAAAAGAAGCTTCCAAGGCACGACAATACTCAAAAGGTTGGGGGTCAGCTTGTATGGTGACTTACATTCCTCGAAATGCGAACTTTAGGAATTGGTGATAGGTGGATGGTACGGCTTGCATAGAATGAATCCATGGATGGCCAAGAACGATGTTGTAGGGGAGTTCAAGGTCTAGAAAATGGCACATAGTGTATTGTACAATGGGGCCCACTTGAATAGGGAGGCAAATGATACTGTTAGAATCCCGCTCTGCATTATCATACACCTTGATGGTCATGATTTGACATTTTAGATCAGCTTGGGTGTATCCAACCTATTGTATGAATTTTAACATACAAAGATTTAGGGCCGAACTATTATCTACCAGTACCCTTTTTACTTTTTGACAATTGACACCAACCTCAAGATGGAGGGGGCGGTTGTGGCTTGAATCAAGATGTGGCATGTCCTTTTGGTTAAAGGCGAGCTGATAGGTTGATGAAAGATTACCTACCAATGCTTGAAATTGGGTAGGCTCAATATTATCAGGCACTTGTGTCCTTTGCAAAGCCTTAGTTAAGATATCTTGATGTATGGGAGATGACTTAAGTAGATCCAAAATGGATATTTGGGCTGTAGTTTTACCTAGATGGTCTAGGATGCTATATTGGGAATTGGTGGATGGTTGTTGGGTGGATGGAGATGCGGTAGGGACTATGATGTGAGTCCATCGAGTAGCAACAACACATTGTGAATCCTTTCCTTTGACGTGTATCATGGATACATGTGGTTCCACTTGTTCTATGTATGATACCACACATTGATAATTGTATGGTACATTTTTGTAGCTGATGTTATTGGTACTGTTTCCTGACTGGTTATTATTGCTAGGTCTAGGATTTGAGTTGGATGTACTAGGACCCTATTTATGATTAGGAAAGGCATTTTGGTATATTTGTAGTTGAGCATTGGACGAGCATGCTACATTAGCATCCACATGGATTTCACCTCGATTGATGAGACCTTGGATGTAGGTTTTTAAGCCTTGACATTTGTCTAGGGTATGTCCCTTAATTTTGTGAAATTCATAGTATTCATTGTCTTTAAACCAAGTAGGCTTGGGTTTAGATGTATCGAGAGGTTTGGTAATAGGATATGTGATGGGGTAGTTAGCTTGAAGAAGCTTATTAAACACCACGCTAAGGGGTTCTCCCAACTGAGTGAACTGTCGTTTGTTGCCCCCTTGGTTGTTTGATTGGATTGTTGTCGTGGTGCCCCTTGAGGGATAGATATGGCAGTCTGAACTGATGGTTGTTGTGGGGGAGGGTATCTTTGCATAGTGGTGGCCACTTGAACATGTTTGGTGTCTGTGACACCGTCATTGATAGAATCCTTATTTCTATTCCAATAGCAAGCTTTATCCCCAAAGGATTTTTCTCTATCATAATTGAAATGTTTGACTTGTCCTCTTGTGACAAGGGCTCATTCTAAGATGGGGCCTTTCTCCACAAGTCCCGCAAAGGTAGTGATATAGTGGAGTTGGAAATTGTGCACCATATCCAGGTGGGAGTTTTTGATAAATAGTGTGACCATGTCCTTTTTTGTTGGTGGGGATTTCATCCTACTAGCCAAGGCACGCCATCTTTGCAAGTAGCTTGCAAAAGTCTCTCCGTCATGTTGTTTTTCTTTGAGGAGATCAAGTGTGTCAATATATTTCTATAGGTTAAAAGAGAAATGAGAGACAAACTGTTCGGACAATTGTGCGAAGGTTTTGATAGATCCCTTTTCAAAACCCATAAACCAGTTGAGAGCGACCCCTTGTAGACTTTTAGGGAAAAGTCAGATAAGGTAATTATCATTGTGCATGACCTCTTGGAAATGAGCATAAAACTCTTGAAGGTGAGCTTTAGGGTCCTTGGTTTCTTTGTATTTTTATCTCGAAATGTTTAGGAAAAGGAATCAAAGAAATGGAGGGATCAAACGGATAAGGGCATATGTCCTCAAACTTGAAGGATTGTTTTCCCATTCCAGCTTGTAAGTCCTTTAATGCGGCTTTTACTTCTTCCAAGTCTTTATTGATGGGTGTCATGGGAGTCAAAGTGGATTGAGTGTATGGATAATGTTGTGGGTATGATGAGGATGGCCCTACCATCATTGGATCATAGATGGGTTGGGTCGGATATGAATGCATTGGTTGATTATAGGTGGTTTGATAATTGGATGATTGATTGTATTGAGTGGGGGCCACTTGTTGTTGATAGTAGGAAATGAGAGAGGGGTTATATTGCGGCATAGCATTTTGGTAATGCGTAGAGGTAAGGCCTTTTTGTGGATGTGATGATTATTGTTGATAATAAGAAGCGTAAGGTGCCGCTTGTTGGTGAGTTTTTTGTTATTGTAAGTGGGGTGGGTAGGATTGGTATTATGGTGCAATGGTGGTTTGTTGTGTGGCATATGGGTATGGACTTGATGTTTTTTGATGGGGATTGTGTTGAGGTTGTGAAAGATTGGTGTAAGGTGGTGGTTGGGTATGTGTTTGGTTTTGCACATTCTGATGAGGTTTTTCATGGGAAGGAATAGTGTATGTGCTAGTGGGATGATAGAGGTATTTGGTAAGCGGGTTATGGTGTATTTGCGTAGGGATGTGCACATGTTGTTGTTGTTGTTGATGAGGTGGATGAGATAAGGTTTGTTGTTGTTGAGGTGGGTGAGATGGGATGTATTGTTGTTGTTGAGACAGATTAGGTGAGATGTGTTGTTGTTGTTGAGACATATGTTGCACCACTTGATGTGATGGTTGTGTGAGAACAAAAGGGTGTTGTGGATGCAAGTGTTGAGATGAAGCTATAACAGTAGCAACATGCTGTGGTGGTGCTGGTAGTGTGGTAGATTGGTGTGGATTATTTGTGGGTTGTTGAAATGCAAGAGGTAGTGCATTGGTAAGTGGGGGTGTGCCCCCAATATTAGAATATGGGGGAGGAAGCGGTGGAGCAGATGGGATGTACGGTGGCATGCCATAGGCATGGGGAACATTAGGATCTGATGGTGGAATAGTAGATGTTGTGGTTGGAAGATGAGGATATTCTTGGACTTGATGGATGATAGCATTTCCAAGTTCGGGATGGTACCAATTTTCAGTGGGGGCACCTCCAGGAATGTAGGAATTTTTTGGCACATTTTGTGAGGTTTGTGGGTCGACAAATGGGGGAAGGGCATATTGTGATGTATTGAAACCAGATGGTGGTTTGACTCCCTTCATGAGTAAGGTGGCAAGGATCCTATCCCCTTGTTCATTTAGGAGATGATCCGTCATTTGGACATTGGCAGGATTACTGAGATATTCATCAACAGTGACTTTGGGTTGATTGACCATGTTTTCATCACTAGGTGGTGTGATGTTTTGGATGTCGGTGTTTGATTGAGATGAGATGCCATTATGAGGATTGTGTGGAATGTTATTAGGATCTTGAGGGACATTTGGTTAGGAGCCTTGATTTTGTTGGTTTGCCATTTGCTTTTTTGTTTGTGAACGGGTTTGAACGTGCAAAACAACTAGGTGATTTCAAGATGTAATCTCTAGAGGATGATCTATGTGATGATTTGGATTGATTGACTTAGATTGGATGATGGATCAATTGATGGTGTATCAATTGAGGATTTGGATGAGGATTGATTTGATTAGATCAAATGATGATGTATCGATTTGATGATTGGATTGTGATTGGATCAAATGATGATGTATAAATTTGATGCTTTGGATGAGGATTGGATTTGATTGGACCAAATGATGATTTGGATTGATGGTTGAATTTTGATTGGATCAATTGATGGTGTGTCAATTTGAGGATTGGATTTGATTGGATCAAATGATGATTTGGATTGATGGTTGGATTTGATTGGATCAAATGACAAGATTGGATTGATGGTTGGATTTGATTGGATTTGACGGAGGGGATCCTAAAACCTGATTTGAAAATTACCCTAAGTGACTTATAACGTTGGTTGATCAGATTAAATCAATGATCAAGACACCGAATCCACCTTGAGATGGAAGGGGATTGATTTGGGTCAATGATGCTAACTTACAACACAAATCTACCTCAAGATAGAAGTGGATTGATTAGGTTGAAGACAAAGATTGATATGTAGGATAATGATCAAACTCAACACCTTGGTCAATTCAGGAGATAACTCCTAAAATAAGATTTTAAGGAATTTTGTGATGAGGGATGATGATGAAGGCAAATGGAAGATGTGTTGTTGGGAATGTTTTAGGTCATACAGTAAGATGGGTATCCCAAATGGTGGAATGATTAATGTGAATGTGGTAAATGAACATTTTTGGAGAGGTTAAATTGAGGTTTGGAAAGGTCAAATGGTTGTTTGGATTGGTCAAATGATTGTTTAGGATGATCAAATGGTCAAATGGAGGTTTTGGGGATTCGAATGAAGGTTTACAAGGATCAAATGGATGAAACTGTCTGTTCAGGGGGCGTATTCGCACTTCTACAGAAAAGGCTAAAACAGTGGGCAAGTTTGCCCCTCTATAGTAAAAAAGGATGAAACAGTGAAGGGCATATTTGCCCCTCTATGGAAAACATCTGAAACAGAAGGCAAGTTCACCCCTCTATAATGGAAAAGGCTGAAACAACAAAGGGCAGATTCACCCCTCTATGGAAAATGGCTGAAACAGAGGGCAAGCTTGCCCCTCTATAGTGGAAAAGGCTGAAACAGTGAAGGGCAGATTCGCCCCTCTATAGTGAAAAACGTAACTTGGTTTGGATGAGGGATTTTGGCAAGGAGTTAAAATGATTTAATGATGGTTTGACTTGTCAAAATTTACTAGTTCTTCACAGAAAGACACTTTGAACAAGCACAATCCTATGATTAGTGTTTAATGGGTGTGGTCGACAAAGGTCTTACTCTATGATGAACAAAGTTTCTAGGGAGTCCTCGATATACACTCGGTATGTGAGGAACAACTGTGAACACCAGTCCATCACAAGCGCGAGTCGGGAGCCCTAGCGAGATACTGAAAGGCTCGGACCAACTCTTCACGTCTATCTAGGTATCACCCTAGCTTCGACGTTCCACTAATTACGACACAAATGGATTGGGGTACAACTTTGGATCTCCCCCCTTTATATACCCCAACGCTATGCGTGGTTAGAATCATCCCTTGGGGTGATGAAATCCCCAAGCAGGTCCTACTAAGAAGAAGACACTAATCGTTTCCAACTACCCCCTTCGGATCCGCACAAAAGTGCAAAAAGAGAAGAAGAAAATGAATTAATGCCCCCTTAGGGTGATACAAATAGAACAATCATAACAAGTAGCCAATTTACTCTCCCCTAATTATACTAAGTAAATAGATAAAATAGTAAGGAAAGATTTTCAAAGAATAAAGCAAAGGCCCTGCAAGCAAATGTTAGTTGTTTATCTTTTGCCCTTTTTGTGATTTGCAGCAAATCTAGCTTCAGTCACCAACAAACAACATTAGTTGATTAGAGCACAAAACAACAAAAGAAAAAGATGAAAACAAAGCTAAAATGTCCCTTTTTTACCTTCTCGAATGTGTTGTCAAGGGCAGATTCGCCCCTCTGTAGTGAAAAATGCTGAACTGGGAGGGCATGTTCGGCCCTCTACAGAAAACAGTCAGAAACAGCAAAGAGCGGGTTCGCCCCTCTATAGAAAACAGTCAGAAACAACAAAAGGCAGGTTCACCCTTCTGCAGAAAATAGTCAAAAATAGTAAAGGGTAGGTTCGCCCCTCTGCAAAAAATGGCTGAAACAATAAAGGGTAGGTTCATCCCTCTGCAAAGAGCGGGTTCGCCCCTCTATAGGAAACAGTCAAAAACAACAAAGGGCAGGTTCGCCCCTCTGCAAAAAATGGCTGAAATAAAGGGCGAGTTCACCCTTCTGCAGTGTCCGGGAGGGCAAATTCACCCCTCTGCGACCTGAATCTGCAAAACAAGCTAACAACAAAAAATGTGAAAGAAAGAGACCCCTTTGTGGGTCCCATCGGGCATACTAAAAATGTGATCCTAATAAAATGATACTTCCAAATGGTGAGATGCTAGGTAAAAACTATTAGTGCAATATGAAGAGAAGTAACAAGATAATAGGGCACCTCAATGATTAGCCTAAGAAAATGAACAATATGAAAGCAAGATAAAGAAATAGATTGTTGTTATACCTTCATGTTGTTGCTTCCTTGGTTGGCCCTTGATGTTGAAGTCTTGTGTGCTCCTTGGATGACAATGAAGTTGAATGAATGCAAGATGAATTGATGCAATATGGGTGTTAAAATGGATGAGAGCTTGAATGACAATTTTGCAAGAGTTTATTTGCAAAAGACTTGATTTCCTTAAAATGAAGGAATTGAAGGGGTATTTATAGGCTAAATTGAATTCTTTAGAGAATTCAACGGTTGGGATTGATCCAACAAAGATCAAGATGAAGGGCTATGGTGAGTTGAGGACTCACAAGCCCTCACATCTTGACATGTGGAAGGTGAGAGGTCTTAGAGTGGAGTGATGTGGAGATGAGGTGGAAGGGAAGTACATGAGGTGGATGAAGGACAAGTACCTTTGAGGTACCTTGGGGGATGAGAAGATTTCCTCAAAAAGGAACTTCTTGTCCCCAAATGAGAATGAAAGAGACTTTTGAAGAATTTTAGAATTCCTCAAAATCTCCATGGGAAAAAGGGAAGTGTGTGGGAGAAATTAATGTAAATTAAAAATTTACATTCAATGGAGAGTTTATTGGATAAAAGGAGGTTCCTAAAAAGCTGGAGATTTGTCACATGTGGGAGATGTGACAAGTCCAAGGTTCTAGAAGCCTTGGGTACATGTAAAATGGCATGTCACATTTGCATGGGGGATGAGGAAGACCTTGGGAAGATAAAAGTGAGTTAAAAATTCACATGGGGAAGAGGGGAACCTTGGTTAAATAAATGTGAATTAAAAATTCACATGGGGAAGGGAGTCCATGCCAAAAATGGTAAGTGAGAAGGTTGACTAGAAAAGGTAAGCTAAATATGGTTAATGATTTTGATTAAGGTTGTGCAAACACAAGATTAAGGTAATTAATGGGAGATTAGTGGCAAGTGGGAGATTATGGAGGATGTGACACTTAATCAAGATTAAGTAGTGCACATCTTAATCACAGACTAATTAATTTAATCCGGATTAGAAGAGGGTTATGGAGAATGTGAGAAGGAGAGAGAAAAAGGGGAATTTTTAATCCAAATAGGTTAAATGACTAAATTAAATAAGTTTTCTTGTTTATTTAATTTAGAAAGGAAAAGGGGTAAGGTAAAATATTTAATTTATTTAATTACATACTTTAGGAACCTTAGGCAGAAAATTAAATAATGATCAAATAAATTATTTAATCACTATTAATGAAATGGATGAATAAAGTAGATGATTTTGATCATATGGAAGTGATCAAATTTGGATGTCTACAACTATAATATGAAGGTTCTCAATAGACACTTTGACATTGGTGACCTAGTATTAATGGAGAATCCTAAAAACCAAGCTGAAAGAGAGAAACTAGGTAATTTTGAGCCTAACTAGTTGGGGCCCTATATTGTCACAGAAGCTTTTGGATCAGAAGCATACCGACTATCTACTCTTGAAGGAGAGCCGATTTTGTCCCCTATCAACAGTCTACATCTAAAGAGCTTGTATGCTTAGTCTCTAAGAATCTGTGTCTTAATCTAGAAAAATACAAAAAAATGAAAAAACAAAAAAATGGTTACCTTGATGAAAACTTGGCAAACAAGCGTCTTTGTAACACCAAAAAATTCAAAAATTGAGAAAATCAAAAAAGTAAAGAGAAATAAATCCATCCAATAGTGAAAACTTTTTCGGTGGTGCTATGGATAAGTACTAGGGTGAAAACCTGGCAAATAGGTACCATGTGTAGTCGAGCTCGCTCTTCTGTCTACCATCATTCTAATCATACTTTTTCACCATCACTCATAATAAATGGTTGTCTTATCCATTACTTGGAACGATTGACATCTAACCTCCATACCGTCACATTATCCACTCCATCTTCCAACTCTTATTCCTGACTAGGGGAAAATCCTTGTTCTATTCCCTAACACCATGTACATAACGTCACATCATCAAAAATGTCTTGAAAAATCCCAAAAACATTAGAAAACTTAAAAAATCCAAAGAAAATAAAAAATAAATAAAAATGTCAAAAAATACCAAAAATAGAGTCAAGTCAGTCATATTCATTTATTCGTAGTTGAACTATGTTGCCTCTGAGACTGGGATGTAGGCAAGGCCATCAATCGATGTGCCCCCGAGGCATTAGGTCTGTCAATCTAGGTTTGTCATGTATCACACACATTTAAATCATGACGCTTTGTATATTCAAATTCATTGGTTGTGTCGAACTACGAGGTCTCTGTGTGTAGAATGTAGGCAAGGCTAATCAATTGATGAGCTCCCAAGAACACACTAGGTCAGTCCAATAGGGTTCATTAATAATCACTATCACACAAGCTGCATATCCTAGTTTAGGGTATCATTTCATGTCATACATTGTCTATACACACACTTTTTATCAGTCAAAGAATCAAAACAATTCATGCATTAACAAGGTAAAAACATCTCAAAGTGGCATCAAGTCAATATAAAACACATTGTCAAAGTGATCAACCTATGTCTTACACAAGATATGTCTTTCTTGTCAACAAATGTCATCAAATTGTCATAGTCTCAAGTGGCTTGTCACTTCAACGTCATCAGGCTTCAACGTCTTATACGACATGTGTCTTTATGAAACTAGGCTTTGTCATGCCTTATACAGAAGTCACCAAGTCAAAACCAGACTCAATGTCTTATGCGGTATGTGTCATTCTCTCAGATTATGCTATGTCAAACATCAACATCAAACAATCCCACAAGATCAAGTTTTGGCGAATAAATTTATTTGGCTTTATGACTTTATATCTTATTTTGTCTTATCTTTTTATTGATTTGTGAATTAGTCTGGTTACTAGCTTTCTCAAGGATGTCCCTTGAAGGATTTAGAGAAGCAAGGATGTCTCAGGACTCTTTTTCTTTGGCTGATGTCTATCAACTGTCTTTTTAAACATTGGTTTTTGAGTCATGTTACTAGTTTCCTTAAGGATGTCCTATCAAGGATTTAGAGGAGCAATGACGTCTCATGACCCATCTTTTATTTGTCTGTTGTCTATGGTTTGTCTCGACATAATGACTGGGGTAATCTTGTCCTTAGTATGAGCTGAGACACTCCTTGTCTGTGACTGTCTATTTCTCGTAGATGGATGACTTTGTACACTATGGTTTATCTCATATCATAGTGTGTACTATCTATCTGTGTCATGTCCTACCCAATGATGATAACAAGAAAGTATAGTGTATTTGGGAATATATCGAAGATTATATCTTTTTCTCAATCGATCAACCTTCATTATATATTTTTCTCCATCAATCAACCTTAATTGTTTCTTACTAACATTCTAAATTTATTTCAACCTAACATTTCTCTTCTTTAACATAACGATGAAGTCTTGTGACACAATAAAAACAATAGATCATTTGCATTAGCATACATTAAATAAGCATTCTACATAGTTGTGTTGCAGTCGACATCATGACATAATAGGCATTGCATCATCATAACATACACAATATAAACATTGCATGTACATATTACCATCAAACTAAATAAACATCATATAGATCATCGTATTCATTATCATAAGTAAATTAAGGCATCCATAACATCATTATTAAATGCATAACTCATAACATATAGAAACATTCATTCATAACACATGTATATATATCATCTAGGAAACATAATCATGTAGAAATAATACATCATCCATAACATAGAACTGCATATCATATAGAAGCTGCCAAAATCATATATATATCTCTCAAAATATTGTCACAGTACAATGTCTAAATGTAACCATAAATAAAACATGAGCTCATAGGCTCTCTGAGTAAAATACGAATGTCTACATAAATATATAACCTTGTCATCATGTCCTGCTACCACTACTATCACGTGGTGATGGTGGTGGGAAAATACTCGAAGGTGCTCTCTGCGAGGTGGAAGGGCTCTCATATGGACCTATCCTCGAAGGTCCTACCACACCCTCAATGCTTTGTGTCCTCTGACTCCTACCCTATGACCTCTAACTACGCACCATTGAAAATGTAGGAGCTCGTCTCTTTGCTAGCACTACTACCTCATATAAGTCCCTATAATAAGTGGCTCTCTCCACTGATCTAACCAACTCCCTCACCATGCCATCAAATGAGGACCCATTGCAAGGGCATCTAACCTCTGTGAATTGCTACTCTATCTCATGCCTCCAAGCTATAGCCTGGTCTCTCTCCATAAGAGCATCGTCCCTCTCTGTACGAGAACTATCCCTCTTAGCATATGCATTGTCCCTCTCTATGTAGGCACTGTCTCTCTCTAGATTCATCACATCAAACTCTATTGTCATGAGTCTAAGTCTCTCCTCTAAAGCCTCCCTGTCACCATCTCTAGGAGCATTCTCCTCCCATCTCCCCTCCACGATCGAATCTTTGAGCTCTCTCTCCTGCTCCTCCATCAGTGCATCCTCCTCCACATCATCCTCATCATCATCCTCTTCGTATCCTGCCAACACACCCAGAGGGTCTATAGCCATATCCGCATCCAAATCCTCTACTACAACATCTACCTCTTCATGCTCCTCAACTACTACCTTCGCTACAGCATGCATACCCTCACCCCTAGCCTATACATCCACTCCCCCTCCGATGTACAACATCGGTACATCTTGAACCACAACATCACAGATAGGTGATAGTGCACCTACCTGACCCCCTCTTCGTCCTCTCCGACCTCATCTACCACCTCTATCGTCACCATCTCTCCCACCAACTCTCCCTACTCTAGAACCTCCACCTCTCCGCCATCCTCTAGGCCATGTGCCTCATCTCTCTATAGGTGCTGACTGATCTGGATCCATGTAAGTAATAGGTCGATGCTCCACCCACCATACATCATACATAGCTATCGTACCTGGGTCTGCTAATCCATCTCTCCATCCCCACTATACTAGTTGTAGTGCCTATATCTCTACCTCAGTAGTAGCTATTGGTATCATAGGTCCCCAATACAGAACCTCTCTGGACGAACGAGCAAACTCTAGCCTGCTCCAAGGCTCATCCTGAACTTTACCAAGCTGTCTCAAAACTCTGTCTGACAAGTGTCGCTCAATAATGTGTACACTAGAAACAGTCCTCCCAATGAGATACTATGTCTATCTATAGAATGGCAAATGTATTTCCTCATCCACCCACTCCTCACAATCCATGTAAGGTCTCCATGTGAATTGATCCAGAATATCCAATGCATGTCTCCAATACCCTGTGTCTCCAACATGTGTGTGCATAATCTATCATGTATATTAGAACACATAAGGATGTCTCTCCAGTATCTCTATAGTAACTGGTGAACAAAAGACGACAATCCTTTCCCAACCCCATACCATCAACAGTGTAGTCCCATAGCTCAGTGACTGTGCATCTCTATAAGTGATGTCATGTAAATGAAATTATAACATCTCAAGTAGACAAGGACCCCATGCATACCTCATCTCACTCTCTAACATTCCAACCAACATAGCTCCCCATCCCACTGGAAATCCATGACCCCATCTATCTGGAAGAACTATACCCCCGATCAATGTACATAAGATATAGTCAATCCGATTGTATCTGTCTGCTAATATTGGCCATCTAATCTCATAGTGCTTCATCCTGAGCCTACTGATGTCATCTACTTGATAAAACTGTGCTAACTTAGCTAGTCGTCACTAGGTATCATACATGACCCGCTCTCCTCGAATCGACAGTCTCAAAATCCTGTACACATCCTCCAATGTGATAGTGGCCTCCCTAGTCGATAAATGAAATGATGATGTCTCTAAATTCCATCACTCGCAAAGTGCCGTCAACATACCCTTGTTCGCCTGAATAGTGGGCATTGACAAATAGTGGCATATACCTAGTCTCCATAGAAACTGAATCTCTGCACTCATCAAATGATCTTTGAGATCGAATGTGTCTGGTTGTGACTCTCACGTATATATAGGATCTAGAACCACTTGCATTTAAACCATAATGTCAATAATTTTCAATTTTTCCTTAGAACAAATTTTTGAACATTTTACCAGTCAAATGCGACTCACTTTAGTAGATGTGGTGTATTTTTGCAAATGTGTTGCATTGAGCCTCACTTGCGGTGCATATTACATATGCGTTGCATATTCCCCACAACCCTTGTCACCCTATTGCACATGCGGTTCACTAAACCACATGCAGTGCATTTTCACAAATGCGGTGCATTTTTCCTCAGTCCACCTAACTACAATATATGCATTTCAAAAATGCATACACGGTTCACAACTACACTTGTGTCCATTCCTAGTGCATATGTGTTGCATAACTACACATGCGATGAATTATACTTCAAATGTGATCATTCCCTAAACAACCTAATCTAGCCTAAACGTGTTTTTGCAAATGCGTCGTTTTGCGGTAAGATGCGGTGAATACGACAGCATATGCGTTGTTTACGACGCACTACATTTGCTTAATTGATTTTCTAACGCCTAAAAATATGTGCAAAATTAACTTTCAAGAGTTCATTTTTGGGTACATACTAGTGGGCCTATGTCGGCTGGCCTCTTGAATATCCGAATCCGATAACCTCGATGTGCAACATATGGAATGGGCACCATTTCGTCCACTGGTCAGAGCAAAATCTCCTCTTTCTATAAATCCTCCGGGTGCAAATGAATTAGGTTTAGCCCTAATTTATATTTATAGGTGGGTTTGAAATGGCATTTCTTTTGACCTAATCTCTTGGCCACATAATATTTTGACTTCAAATGATCTGTATTCATCCGTATCAACTCCAAATTCAATTCCGTCAACTCCATAGCATTTTTGACTATCAAATTGACTTATTAGGAATATTTCTTGATTTTTTTTTAAACTTTCAAAAAAATTTCAATTTTCCTGAGGGGGCATACCTTAACTTGTTTCATGCTAGGCCATGATCGAGGCATAATTTCTTTTGACACAACATTGTACCAACATTGTATCGAAGAGGGGTAAACTGTAGATACCAAAAATTGGTCTAGGCCTGCGAGTACACATTCGACATAATTTTCTATAGTCTGGGGTCTTGATTAAATAATGTATATTATTTAATTAACCTTTCTAACACATATTTCCTCTATTAATTAAATACCCCTTTTTAAATAATTCATTAATTCACTATTAATCTTTATTCAACTTGATTAATTAAATAAATCATATTTATTTAATTATGTTGCGAACTAATTAATTCTTCCCCCTTTCTCATACTTTTCCAACTATAATTAAATATCTTTATTTAATTATTCATTTAACCCCCTTTATCTATAATTAAATATTTATTATTTAATTATTCAATTTGTCCTTTTCAAACAGTCAAATTAAATAAATTACTTTATTTATTTAATTAAAGTCTCTTATTTTCAAATGTTGAATTAAATTAGATTTTAATTCATATTTAATTATTTATGTCACATTCATCTATCATTTAGTTATCTAGTCATTCACTCACCTTCTAACTCGAGATCTATTTTTAGTTCTCGAGTTATCTCCAGATTCAACACTTGTTTATCTCTACGAGAAGACTCTCTGTCACAACTAGTCGATTAACTAGTTCTAACTCCTGTTTGCATCCAAATGCATTATTCTTCAAGTTCCAACTTTGGATTTTGCATACAAAGTGTATTTCTTCTATTTCTGAAGATTAACTTCTTGAACTTGTGTTCTAACTCATGTTCTAAATTAATCTTTATCTGCAGTCTTTCCTGAACTCGTGTTCTAACTCACGTTCTAACTCATGTTCTATCTGAGATAGAACTCACATCGCATGGAATTCATCAATCTCATCCGTCAATCTCTCTTTCAATCTGAGCCGATCGTTCGAAAACCCAAAATCTATAAAATGGCCTGTCATTATCATTATTACTCCTCCCGAAAGCATACACTTTTGAGAAGAGACTATTCTTCGATATTTTGCTTAGACACTCAATGAAGTTATACTTGCATTCTAACACATAAATATGATGGCAAGAATATTGAAAAGGAAAAATGGAGAAGAACAATCAAGATAATTTGAAGGGGTGAATGCATATTCGGTGAGAGATTTCCATTAATTTGTTTAGTTTGTTTAGTTTATTTCCTCGTTCTTTGTTGTTTGATTTTAGATTATTATTTAGATTAGGATTAACTTTGTTATTCTGGTTGTAGATTATTCATCATTCGAAGATACATCTACTTTTAATCTACTGTTACAAGACCTTCCCTCATAAAAAATTTGGGCACAACTATTGTCAGGCGTCAAAAGTAGCAAGTAGCGATAGCCCACCCATCCTATTATAAAACAATAGTAAAAGACAACCATTTTGTGGATAGGAAAGAACAAAATCTAGCTCTAAAAATACCGTTATCTTTACTTTGTGGATAGAAATATGATTGTATGGTCTTTCACTTCGTAAAAGGAATATGGCTAATAATAAAAAGTTGTATATCAGGGAGCAAAGCAGTGATCAATTTGATTAGTGGATAGTTGGAATGTTTAATAAATATTTCGAGCAAATTGAAGACTAGAGGTTAATATTTTTAAATATAGTTATAACTTTCTGAAGTCTGTTAAGCTCATCATGATAGAGATTTATTAGTGTTACCTTAATAGAAATGAGAATAGGTTAGAGACCAATAAATTTGCATGTCCAATTACATCAGAAAATAATCATATATAAACTCTATTTTTATTATATTAGTAATATTATTTTAAGTATAATTCAAAGGTCTATAAGTATACATATCAATAGTTATATTTGTTTAGTTGTATAGTTGTATAATTATATTTTTGTTGGTTGTTTTGTGAAGTTTTTTATTAATAAAGCTATTTATATATATGTTGATTAGTTGTACAATAGAATCTTTAACTATTGTTACTAGTTTATAACAATCTCATGAATACAATAATTAAAGAGATTTTGATGAATATATTTAAGATAAGTGAATTTGAATTTATCCAAAGACACTAAAAATGGAAATGAATATGGTAAGTATCAACCATAAGAATTTTAATTTTATTAATTTTGTATTAAAATATATACACTATAGTTATTTCAAAATGATGGATACATTAATTTTTATGGTATACTCATATAACATGTCCTCTTACATTGCTTTAATATTTTATGTATAAAAAATTCAAAAATAGGCACAAGAAAAAATATAAATTTTGTTATTGTATTTTGTATGAGATCATACTAAGAAGTCATATTATATTAAGGCATGTTGTATTTTATCAATAAAATATTTTGCATGATAATGAATAAATGCACACACAATTAAAATAAAAATTTCAACTTAACTACCAAGATCACTACTTTATTTTAATAATATAGTCTTAATTCATCACAAGTCATCACATACAAAACATAATGTACTAGATATTTCATCAAGAGTCAAACTAGAGACAAGGATGCTCTTCATTTTCTTTATTGTTAACACAACTTTCATGTCCTACTTTTGAGTATCACTCAAATGAAAATTGTGGGATATTCTCAATTAGATAGGAGATTCAATTTAGGAGATTGAAATTAAAAAAAAAGTTTCTCTCTCCATATTACCATCTTTTGTCACTTTTTCCATTGTTAGACATTGTTATTTATATAAGGTTAAATCCCACACCATTTTCAAGATTATTTATATAAGGAATTTTAAGGAGATAATTGAAGATTAATTGCTTTAGATTTCAATCTATGCTACTATCATTCACTATTTCAAGAAAAAATGACTTAAGAGATCTTGAAAATAGCTTCTACCTAACCATTACCTTAAGAGTAGTGAGGAGAGGATAAGTGATGTATAATATGAAATTCAATAAACTTTAGGAAATCAATGTGTTAGAAACTGACACATGATTTTGTCAACATGAAAACCTCAAGGCTGCTAAATCTATAACATAGTTGTCAAAAAAAATCAACCCCTTGAGTTGGGACCCATATTACATGTGCACTATAGAAATTAAGCTTGGGAATTTCGAAGAAGATGAATCCCATTTTTAATTAAACCTATACCACATAACAATGTATATTGAGATTTCATGCATAGAAAATATTTCAATCACCAAACAAACTTGTGCTAATAATCTCCATCTCATTAATAGTTTATGGACCCACTCAAGTCTATGGTATAGCAAAGCTCACTAAAGATAAAGAACCCAATGATTAATTATATTAAGTTAATTTGCAAGAAAAAAGTCATCGATACATGTATATTACATTTTAAGGAGAGAAAATAAAGCCAAATGTAATGCCCCGCCAAGTAACCTTAAAGGAAGTTGCAATTAACATCATAAGCGAACCAATTTTTTTTTATAAAGTGCATTTAACATACACATTCACTTACTAGTTAACAACAACCTCTAAGGCTACAAGGTTAGGATTACCTAAACCCACACATACATAATACATACAACCATAGCATTATGAACCTTATGATATAAACATCATACATCATAAGAATACCACATAACATAATAAGATAATCAACCAAGGTACAATCTCATAAACATTATCTTGATCCAATAGTTACATCACTCATTCCCAGAATGAGGCAATAGTATATAAGATTACAATTACAAAATTTCACCTCATAAACATAAGAGGGATAAAATAATTTATACAAGTTAAAATATTACAATGCAAGATAATACAACAAGAACCGCGAGCTGTCCATCTGGATGTCTCGCCACCAAGTACTGAAGATAGATGGGGACCCAACGGTTTTGGTGCATGTTCCACCCAACCAATGTGGTACCCGAAGGCCCACCCCCCATGCTAGGAGATAGTAACAAAGTAACATGGACAAAGATTCTACTACCTCTAACCAAAGGCAGACTCAAACTGACTCATACTGTTATAACCAACCAAATGAATTAACAAGCACAACTCATTCACCATACAAGTACGAATCAAGTACAATACAAGTACAAATCAAATACAATATAAGTACAAATCAAATACAATACATGTACAAATCAAATACAATATAAGTACAAATCAAATACAATACATGTACAAATCAAGTACAATACAAGTACAACTCCAATCATCACTGACATAGGTCACATTGCTTCCAGACATAAAGTAGATCAAGTATGTTCAAATAACCGAACACATAAAATAATTAACTACAGTTGTCATAGATAGAGTGTCATCACAAGGTTTTTCATGAGATCTCCTTTGGGCATTCTTCATAGGCTCCGGTACAAGTAATCCTGGTGGCCTCAACCGAATCTCGGCACTCATACTCACTCATGCGGAATCAACTACCTCTCGCAAGAGAAAAATAGTTGATCTTGCCATTCCAGGCCTTCTCACTCATCCCAAGTCTAAACAAGCCCTTGTGTCTATGAGTGAGGATTAAATTATCTTGATTAGTGTGAACTGCATCCTAATCATCTAAGTACATTAATTTAATTATCACTTGATTAACTCAGTTTTGAAGGTTACCCGTTTTACCACTTTGGGCTCCGGCCCCTAATAAAATCCACTCTTCTAATGGACAACACACACCCAAACAACCCACCAAGGGAAACACAAGTGCATACCAACTAGGCATCATAATCCACTCCAACACAAGGAGGATACAAATAATAGAACTCACTCCAAACATATTGGAGGCAACAATCACATAGTCCACTCCTTTCATAGGAGGAAACAAGATGAAACCACATAACAAGGTCATTCCATACAAGGAGACATGGATCCCATAATCCGCTCCTAAACCAAGGAGGTGCAAACATCCTCGTTCATGAAAACTGGGTAAAATTGAAAAGACGCCATGCACTACCCAAGGGAAAATAACTGGATGGCATAAAGATTCAACAACCCTTACCCTCTAAGATCTTCTGGAAGACTTATAATTTAGGACTAACACTAAATCCCAAAACCAACAATGCAACTTGACGACATAGCAACAAAAACATTCAAGTCATCAATCAAATCTAATATTTGGATTTCCTAAATCCATACTCATTCAATAGGTAGTATTGACAAAGTCAAAGACATGATAAGTAGATCATCTAAAATAATCATAACCCCTATTTCCCTTTTCATTACTGAAAATTTAAACCAATTAAACCTACTTCCCTTTACTGAATACAGAGAATTAAATCTTTTAAGATAATCATGAGGAAGATACTACTTTTGGATATACTAAATCCATATCTCTTTCATAATCCAATCACAATGATTCAATTAATCTAAATAGAAATTAATTAAATAACATAATTGATTGCCTCATCAATAAAATAACTTCTTAATTTACTTTTAAATCGACACAAATCCATGCAAGTAAACTTTTTCCAATTCCTAACCAAAACTTACATCTCATTCAATTTTCTATTTAAAACATTCAATCACTTTAATATAATAACATATTGTTTCTCTATCCATTTTCCATATACACTAATCAATCCATTTTTAAATCTTTATTCAATAATACATTGCATGCATCTCATTAAAATAAAATACGATAATGAATTTTACACTGAATATATATATATGCTCCATATTATATAGACACCATTAATATTCCATTCACAATGACTAGATTACTCTATGGAACTAAATAACACATAATAACTATTTGCCTTTTTCAATATAGTTATTTCATAAATTTACTTCTAATGCAACCTAACACTATTGCAACCAATCTTTTCCAATTTTCTATCCGGAGTCTATGACTCATCAACTATCCATTTAAAAACATGCAATTTCATCAATGTATAAAAATATCTTTTGGCTTGTCTATTTGGCCACACATTCATATTGTTTCTAATTAAATCTCACTAATTAAAATAAACATTTAAATACAAATATTTCTATAATTCTTCAATATATTTAAATATCTTTCGCTATACATTTTCTACACATAATAATTATTTCTTTTAGAACATTAATAATACCCAATTTGTAAACAACAGAATAAAATAAGATAAAATATTATTTATTCTCTCAAATAGATATATATCTTCACTATATATATACTAAATATAAATTAATATATTTAAATATATTTAATCATTAATATATCTTCTATCCTTTGCAGAATATCAAATTGATTAATTCAAAATAAAATATCCTTTATCATCAATATTCCAAAATATAAATATATTTTTCAATTAAATCAAATTAATAATTGGACCTTTTACATATGGATTTAAATTTCACAATTCAATTTTAAATTATGCATTCTTTAAATCAAATATTTAACTCCTTCAATTAAACTTTAACATGCCATTTTAAAATAAACAATAATTTCTCATATGTTTATAATTTTAATTCCACTAATCTAATATACAAATTTTATTTAAAATAATATAAATAAATATAATACTTTAGTATTATAAATTATAATATAGAATATTATTAAATAATATTTTAATATTATAATAACAATACATAAAATATTAATATTTATAAATATCAATTTATTATTATTTTATTTTCAGAACAGTCATGAGAAAATAACTTAACAGCAGTCTCATGTTTTAGGCATAACTCAAAAACTACGATATGAGTATTTACGATTTTTGGACAGGGGTTATAAAATTGCAAAATGAAAAAACCCTTTAAATTTCCTGAAAACCCAGTTTGTAAAAGTGAAGTTATAAGTGGCGCAACCAGACCATTTTACCATGAAAATATAACTATACTGCAAATTTTAAAATCCGTTTTTTAATGATAAATAGAAAGTTTCATTTTCTAAAAACCTTCTAAATACATTGTTCAATCTCTATGTTTGATTTCCAATAACAACAAAATCTATTTTCCCTAAATAATTTAAATTCAACTAAGGTTTTCACAATTTTCACTCAAGAATTTTCACAAGCAAAGGCTGTAAATTTATTTAATTCCTTTCTTCTAATATCAAATTTATTTTCTAAAGCAGATTTAACAAACAAATCTTTAATCATTACTATTTTAAAGAAAACCATCAAGAACAATAAGACACAAAGAGGAAAACCTGGTACAAGAAGCTACAGGAAGAGATGAATTTCTGATGCAAGCCTCCTCCAAAGATTTCCTGAATTTTCTTCAATCCTCCAATGAATCCAATCCAAAATCCAACAAATGCAAACAATCTTTCCTTCAATCAATTCTACAATCAAACTTCCTTCAAACCCTTGTGCAAATTTTCCAAAATTTCTTCCCTGCTGTAAAAATGTATTTTTCTAAAAAACTTTCTTCCCCTAAAATTAAAACATGTAAATCAAAAATACCTAATTTAATTCACATTAATCAAATTAAATACCAATTTAATTACAACCCTAATTCACATTACATGCAAATTAGATATTTCAATTTCAATTTCAATTTCAATTTTTACAACCCTAATTCACATTACATGCAAATTAGATATTTCAATTTCAATTCTAATTTCAATTTTAATTTCAATTTCAATTTCACTTTTGGAAAACCCACTTTCAATTTAAAATGCAATTTGAAATAATAAATTAATTTCCAAAGTTGCAACCAATTTCTCAAATAAACATTTAATTACAATTTCCAATTTAATTCCCACACGTCTAAATAAAATTCCAAAATTAATTTCAATTCTTTTATTTCCTTTCATTCTCTTGCATCACGTTTAATTAATTAATTTAATTATTTAATAACTAAATTCAACCCCCTTTGATTAAATTAAATAAATTAAATATAATTAATTAATTTAAATATAAACTTTTATCCACATAGCATTATTTAAATTAAATAACCACCAACATGATTTAAATGCAATTATTCTAAATATCTATTTCCAAATCAAGAATGCCTCAGAATTAAATAACATCAAAGCAAGATAGACAATGACTCGACACACACAACTGATGACACACTAAGGCTAGGGTATAGACTTGACACATGTTACCTAGCTACTATCTCCCGTTCAACTTAACCGTTGGATCGACATGCTCAAACCTATGAAACCAGGTGGAGTCGATGTCATGTACCTGCAATCCTGCAACCAAGTAAACAACATCATACAATATATCTAGCATATAATACACACTGTGAAGAAGGAATTACGGATTCGCAAGGCACTCGCAAGCGAGTGATGCGAACTCATCCTCTTCACCAATACACTCATCGAAACTGACACTTCCATCATAATCCAGTAATCTCATAATAACATCTCATGTTAACTCTACAACAACATTAATCTATAATGCATGTGAAACAATAATCAGATAACTACATCCCACAATAATATTTGTCACTCACTAGTAACGATCAAAACATCATAACAAAATGTATTCGGTAGCAAGGTACCTGCAACCAAACATAGCATAAAGCAACTTGAACAAGAAGCAAAATGGAGGGGTATTACACCAAAGGACACTTGGCAACTGAAATAAAGATAATTTTAAGGCTAGGTTAAGTAACAAGTACACAAAACAAATAATTCATGATTTTCTATGATATTTTGATATCATTTATAGCCTAATTTATTTTTTCAATTTTGAGGGTAATTTTATGTCTTTTCATTTATGAATAGGTAATGCTTAAGGAACTTCAAAATTTACCTTGAATTTAAAGGAACAATGCCATACAATTCTATATGTACATTTGGAAATGAAAAATAAATATAATTAAAACCATTATAAAAAAGGAGTGATAAGAATCTTGTTGGTGTGAATAAATGTCTTGTACCTAGCTAATTCACTCACTAGGGAAGTAGGGGACATATTCACATGTTAAGTTTACTTAGGATATAAGATTCTTTCTAAAAGTCTTAGTTGGATTTTCTAGAACTTACATCTAGCTTTATTGCATGATTCCTAGGTAGTCATCAGTCTCATGTTATAGGATTAAGACACTTGTCAAAATCTTGTCTAATCGTATATCTCTACATTTTCTTAATAAACAAGGCATCTCATATACATTTGCATATTCGACCATTATTCAATATGTAGTGTAGGAAAATGCATACCCTTGCATTTTCACACTTGTTTGGGCCTGACTTGCTTTATTTATCTTTATTTATGTCTTAATTGGTCCTATTTTGCATCCATAGGCCTAATTAACTACATCTTTTTATGGCTAATCCCAACAAACTCCAAAGGATAAATGATAATTTAATGATCCTGATTGAGTGTCCCTGATTTTTGGGTCAGGACTAAAATGCCACCTAGGGTGTCTTTGTCCCCCAAAGGTCTGGGGACCCTGATTTCAAGTGTGCCTTAAATGGGACCCTTTTTGGAGTTTGTTCCCTGAGTTTTATGCCTCGAGACTAAGACACCACCTAGGGAATCTTAGTCCGCCTTAAAGTATTTTTGGGATTTAATTTCAAATCTTGGTAAGATTTAGCCTCCTTTAATTCATGATTTCATATGTTCACTTGGTGTGGTGTAATTTCAGGATATTAAACATGGATAAGTATAAATACAAGGTTCATTCAATCATTTTCACCCTAAGCATTCAAGTATTCATTCCTATTGAAATTTTATGAGATCAAGAGAAATTCATCAAGAATTTGGAGCCATCATTAAGATTCAAGCATCATATCAAAGATATTGTTGCATCATATTTTTTGTTGTGCTAACAATTGTGATGTAGGGTTTATGATTCAAGCAAGTGTTTCCTACAAGATCTACATCATTTAATAAGGATTCAAGAACCACATCCATTGTAGTCATTTCAAGCATATCTGCAACACCTTGGTACAAGGGTTTGGTGAGTTGCAACATAGTATTTTGTTCATTCATCATTTCCCGCCATTTCATTTGATTTCAAGGTTTAATTACCAACAAGGGGTTTGACCAAGGAAAACCTCCATTCACTAATAATCAACAAGTTTTTCCTCTCTTGCATGTTTGTGTTTGTAGATTTAGGTTGAAAATATTGAAGATCATTTGGAGTGAAAAGTTGCAAAGTTGCATAGAAAAGTTGTCATCTTCACGGAAAATCGCTTGTGGGCCAAATCTGAAAGTTTCAAGACTTGAGACCAGAGAAGAAGGAAGTGAAAACATCAAGCCTCAGGACCACATTCGAACATTTTAGAAATTCAGATAAGGACTAATATGGTAGCAAGGGCATCTTAGTCCTCCAAGTGGAATTTTGTAGAGATTCTTTCAAATCTGGTTCTAGCATCCGAATATTTTGCATCTGCCTCAAAAAACAATGAGACTAATAAGATAGTAAGGGTTTCTTAGTCCTCCATATCATATTTTTACAACTTCTTTGCATTGTTAGAATCCTCATTATATTTCCAGAACTCCTAGGCACACATACCCTTGTAGACACCTAAAAATGACTTAGGCCTATGATCACTATTTTACCACTTTTCGTCATAACATCGTTATAACTTTGTAATTATGTTTCTAACCCACATTCAACAATTAATTAAATAATTTATAATTATTTAATTAATTCATAATCTCTCATTCTTCATGATTATTAAATAAATAAATCTTATTTATTTGTTTAATTTGTCACTAATTATCAAAGTCTTCTTGCAATTAAATAAAATCTTATTTATTTAATTAATCCTTATCATTAATGTCATCCTGATTATTAAATAAATATATCTATAATATATTGATTTAATATGTCACTAATCCCTAAAATCCTCTTAATTAAATAGATTTGATAATTTATTTAATTAATTAACTACTTCTTCTAAATTAAATAATTATTTTTAATTATTTAATTGTTGCATGTGACACTTCTATATTTTTAAATAAAAAAAAAATCATTTAAAAATGCCTTACATGGTTAACTGATTCTTCATTTAGTAATTAATTTCAAAAATCAATTACTTATTATCTCACAAAATCCCTATTTTGAATTAATTTAATTCAAAATGGAAATATTCTTCTACAAATCAAGTAATTTCTAAAATTATCGATTTTCTAAAATCTCATCCCCTTGTCTTCTGATTTTTACTAATTTCATCTCAAGGTCGCATTTATTATCCACCATTGATTTAATTTCTTAAATTAAATCTTGTCCACACATTTGAGGATTTTACCCTAACTCTAATTGAGAGTTTCCATTTTGAATCTTAACCATTGATTCTAGGGAATTTCTCAATATCTCATCTCATCCTTCCGTTCAAGATTGCATTTTCTATAAAATGACAATCTTGATCTCATGTTTGGGATCACTTAATCTATTATTATTTTGGCATTCTCATATCATCTTAGGCTTATATTACTATTTTCATAATAGAAGTAAAATTCTAGTTTGCATTTAGTTTATTTTATAAATCCTTTAAAGGCTTTGTTAGGGCTAGGCATATAGAGTTTGTTCACAAATCTGAGGGCATCCATTATCATAGCAAGCTTGAGGAGGTACAATGGAAATCAATCATGGAGCGTAGGAATAGGTGAGATCTTTCTAGTTTCTTTCATTTCTTTACATTTATCCTTTGCATTCTATTGTTTGATGTTTTATTGACTTGCAAGTGTTACTAATCTAGTTTTAAACATTGCATAAAATAAACCTTCATTACATTGGTGAACTCGACAATCTAACAAATTTTTGTATGTTTTTGTACGACCTTAGATTCTGTTTTGCAGGTATAGGAGTATGGAATGATGCAACCATAGGCCTACGTGATGCAAGTGCTCTGTGACACTGCATTTGCAATCGCGAATGACGCATACGCTCTGTCGCGATGCATACAAGAGCTAGAATGATGCATTCAATAGGCTGTGACACATTTGATAACCCTCGCACTACATCAGCTCTGGCAACCCATAAATGACTGGTTGTATTGTGTTCTAATTTTGTTTTCTAGATCTGACGTGACCGCGACTAGTTTTTCCTTTGGACGGGATTAAAATAAACCAACCCTAGGATAGAAATTTAATTTAGAATTTACCAATCCTAGGATAGAAAATTTAATTTGGAATTTATCAATCGTAGGATAGTCACCACATTTTATTTTTGTTTGGTTAAAATGAACCCCATACTTTTGTGAAGCAATATCTTCACTTAGAGTAGAAAATTTTTATTTGGGTTTAAAACTAAACAATTTGTCTACTGTGTTTGATTGGATAATAGATATATGCTCTCCCCTTTATTGGGTGATCAAAAATCCAGACTTTTCCATTTTTGCATTTATGCATTTCATGTTTTCTTAAATCCTTTAGAAGGCCTGCCATAGTGGGAAAAAGTACTCACCCTATGGGAACGACCTAACTGGGGACAACCAAAGCTAGGTTTTCCAACCCACTATAATCAAAAGTGAATTTTGGGAAACCCATATTCAATGGCAGTAGGAAAGATAACCATCCCCAAAGTATTTGTTCTAAAGATTGGGAGGTATCCTAAGGGAGTTTATCTATTGTCATGCCGAACGGAAACCTTGACTAAGAACCATAGTGTAGAAGCCAGCCATGTCAGTATCTAGACATTGTTTCAATCACAGTGCAAGGGGACGGAAGAATCTCCCCTGAAGACACTCACCATATAATCGCCATAGATTGTTTGCTCAGGGGATTCAGTATCCACTTTCATCACCTTGAGTACACACCTAGAAAAGACAAAAAAATGGGTGCCCTCTAGGGGGTGACATGGCTATGTGAGTCGACGTGATTTTAAGTTGTGGGCTATGATTGTAATAATGACCTTTTGACTATTAAGAGTGAGTCTGCTTGAAGTGTCTTTTTTATTCAAATACTAGTGCAAACAGAAAAGGGTCATGCTTGACCCTTGAACATACACCCAATGTTTTAGTCTCTATGTGTTTTCCTACTATTTTCAAACAAACTTCAACAAACTGAACATCAAAAATTTAGGTCAAAAACTTGTCAAGTCTACAAAACAGTTTTCTGTTTTCCAAAAATTTTCCTATTGTGACGCAATCGCTCTATTAAACTGCAATCACCATATCTTAGGGTGCATTCTCTCTGATGGGCCAGATTTGAATCATCTAGAGCCACATTTGCTTTGATGATCCACAATTGAAACATACAAAGTTGCATTTTACAGTATCAAACCACTTTCAGTCTCTTGAGTCGCATGTGAGAAGTATCAACCCGCATTCGCTAGACTGTGTCGCAATCGACACTTTCTGAACCGCATTCGCCTTTGTGAGCCACATTCGCTTTGTCATACCGCATTTGCTACAACGCATTTGCGAAGAACTTCAGATCAATTTCTCACTGTCAAAAATAGAAAAGTCCACAACTTATTCAATCAAGTCTTCCTTCACTATTACTATTCAAACCAGACTCTGAATTGCTCAACTTTCATCAAACATTGCATTATAGGAACCATTTTAGGTCACAATAGGTTTCCATTTGGCTTTCCATTAGTTGCATTAGTAACTTCACCATCTCCTTAGACACTTACTTTTGCATATTTTAGGAGTTGACTCTTATCATTCATTGTCCAAAATTTGCATTCAATAGTAGGTAATCATTGGACCCAATTACCTTTGTCACTTTGTCAAAAAAATTGTGAATTATTTCCCACTCAATAGTCTAGTGTGGAAACTTCACTTTGTCCTCTTTATAGTCCTTTTATGGTCCATTGGTCTTCCAAAATTGAATCATTGCAAAAAATTTGTTTGCCCAAGTTGTCCTATTTAAATGCCTCAATAGTAAGTACATCTTAGGCTCTTTCAGTTGCATATCATTTAGCATCTCCATTTTTAGTATCACACCATTGGAATTCACAATTCTTTAGCCTCATTTTGGTCTCACTTGCATTCCATAGCATTCCTTAAAAATCCAAAAATAAACCAAAAACATATTGTCATACTTAGATCATTGTCTCCATCATCCCAAGTTGAGAAAAACCTTGTATGGTTGAAACTAGATTATAGAAAAATAAGACTCATGGATTCCTTTAGACAAGACACCAACTTTCTTGAGTTCACAACTGGCATGGATTCATTCCCTAATGCCAGGAACAATCCTTGTTTGGACATGGTAAATTCCAACATCAATCCTTTCAGTGAAATGAACATTCCACCATCTTCATCACATATTTTTGAACCATTTATTTTATGGGATCAAAATGGGGAAGTCTTTGAAGAAGACGTATTACCTGTTGCCCAACATCCAGAAGTTGTTGCTTTTGTAGAAGAAATAGTCTTAAATGACTCTTCTAGATTCCTAGCTATGATCCTTGACCAAGGGGCTAAGTTACCAAAGGGATTTTATCTTAACACTCTTATAGCAACTTCTCCCACTCCGCCATCACACAATCCTTCAATGGGATCCTCTTTAAAAAATGTCATCAACATAATCAATGCTACCTCCCTTGGTCATACTACCACCACAACCAACACAAAATCTAGTGGGGGATCATCTTCCCAAACAACCACCACATAACAATCCATCTCCCAACAAACATCCACCATCCCTTCACAAAAAATGGGTACATCCACCTCAAATCTCTTTGGAACTTAATCTAGCTCCATGGGTACATCAACAAACCTATTATTAGGTTCTTCAAATGCTATGGCAACCAACCCATCCAACCCTTTTGGGAGAAATAAATGAAGAGTTGCCATACAAGGCACCCAACCCACTTCCTCATAGGTTAATACCAACATTCTTGTGACCCAAAGCACCAACATTCCTCAAGTCCACAATCTCTTATTTGGGCAAGGCAATCAAGGTGCTCAATCCTTCACTCCATTTGGGCATCAACAAGCTCAAAATCAACAAGGCCCTCAATCCTTCACTCCATTTGGACATCAAAAAAATCAAAACCAACAAGGTCCTCAAATTTAGTCCAACATGGTAGGATATCACATCCCCACTTATGCCTGTCAAGTCCATACACAACAACACATCCCTCATCAAAACACTCATTTCCAACAACCGCCTAATCAGAGCACTCATTTTTCTCACCGACAACCAATTTCAAATCAACACATCTCATCACAATATTTGGGGACTCAAGCTACCCCTATCACCAACATGGGTGATGCTACCAACCATCCCATGGTGGCAACACTCACATTCCAACTCGTTGCTCCTTAAACACAAGTGGATACCTTGCAACAATCCAATAAAATGTCATACTTATCACATAACTTGTGTCCATATCCATTTGACACAACCTTGTATATGCCACCCTTTCCTCATGGATATGTGGTACCTCACTTTCCCAAATACAAAGGAAAAACAAACCCCATTGAACACATAAGAGAATTCACCACTAGTTGCATGGAAATTGCATATGAGCAAACTTATCTCATGAGACTCTTTTCTGGAAGTCTCACAGGTCATGCACTAGAATGGTTCTCACTATTGCCTAAGGGAGTCAAAACATGGGATGAATTGGCAAACAAGTTTGTTGAAAGCTATGCCTATAACATTGACACAGATCTCAAAATTGCCTCCCTATGTAGACTTACCCAAGAGGATGCAGGAGAGACTTTTATTCCATTTTTTCAAAGATGGAGAACCTTAGCAAGCAGATGTCCAGTAGAAATACCTGAAAAGGAGAAAGTCACCATGTTTGTGTAAACTCTCCTAGGACCACTAAGGCATGGCTTACAAGTCCATTGTTGCACCACCTTTGTTAACCTTGTTGAAAAGGGTGTTCAACTTGAGAAAGCCTTGATTGCCAAAGGAGAATTAAAATATGGTGGAAAAACCATCAACACCACCAAAAATAATAACCCAAGTAGCTCAAATGACAAAACCAAATCCTAGGTTAAGAACAAGCATATCACAAATGACAGTGTAGTTGATGCAAAAACAGTCAATGCAATAGGTCATGTACTCACAATCAAAGGAGTACAAAATCAAAACACACTTGTAACTACACCGACACCAACTGCCAATGCTATCCAAAGAAATCATGTGCAATCTAATCAAAGGCAATTGCGTCAACCCCGAAAATTCTAAAAATGCACATACAACCCTTTGGGTGAACCTATTGAAATTGTCTCGAAGAAACTTCTTCAAAACGTCGTCATAACACTAGAAGAACCAAAAACGTATGACCCTGGTTAGTTCAATCCGTCATAGTGGGATGAAAGTTCATTTTGTGATTACCACCATGCCAAATGGCACAAAACTTGCTCTTGTCGTCAATTGTGAAATCTGGTACAAGACCTCATTGAGAACCACACTATTGAGTTAGGTGCTCAATCATTTACATCTGATGCGGATCATACTATCCACAAAAACCCACTGTAAGATCATGGTAAAGCTTCCTCATCTGGCACAAAGAATACCAACAATCAAGCCAACCACATCCATCTATCCTATAATACTATCTATCCTGCATACAATTATCCCAATGGTACTATTATTAACAATATTCACACTGCTAATGAAGATGAATGTGTTAATACCATTACCATTAAAAAGGCCCCATAATGCAATGTGACCATGCGTAAAGGCAAGGTCACTATCCCAGGTCCTTTTGCACGTCAATCAAGAATCACCATACCTGGTCCGTCTGCCAGACATCCCAACCCAAAACCGAAGTTCAACATTATTGAGAAATTGAATAAAACACCTGCTCAAATATCCATTCTCGAACTACTCCATATTTCACCTACACATAAGGCCATCCTAGATAAAGTACTGCAATATTCATCCATCCCAACCAACATCGATGTCAACCACTTTGAGACTATGGTTGGATATCTAAATTCACCTCGTCACATCACCTTTTCAGACAGTGACTATTCCTCGCCCAAACCATCACATAATGATTCCCTTCACATTGAGGTTTTTGTCCACAAGCATAAGGTTAGATGAGTCCTAGTAGATGGCAGAGGAGGATTGAACATCTGTTCTCTAAAATTGGTCAAAGCTCTTGGTTTCTCTGATGTATGTGTATATTCTAGCAAGAGCATCATCATCAAGGCATACGATGATGAAGAATGTGGTTCTAAAGGCATTATTACAATTCCACTCTAGGTAGGACCAATTATCATAGATACAACATGCGAAGTCCTAGATCGTGACATACACTATAATATATTACTTGGTCACCCCTGTATTCATGCTCTGAACGATATTCCATCCACATACCACCAATGCCTAAAATTCCCTTTTGATGGAACTAAGATCACTATCCCAGGAGATCCCGATCCATTTCAATACTGTACCAACCTACGAGCCACTACTGAGCACCAGGTACCCGTCAATCAGGAAGCCTCATCTTCCACCTCGTCCAGGTATATTGACCCATCAACACTCACAAAATCATCCATTCCATCACCTTCTACCACACCATCTTCATCGACCTCCATCCCAAGTAAAGACCTTCAGATCTAGGACCTTGGTTGTGGAGAGTTCAGATTGAATACGACTTTACTATATCACCACAATACCAAAGCCACCTAAAGTCTACGGTAGACCATGTTTTGTAGTTGAGCCCAAAATAACTTTCAAGGCTCCACCAAAAAGTGTTTTTACACAATGGGGCGATATGGGTAATGAGGTCATTATCGACATAGATAACTGGATCTACAAAGACCCAACAAAGTTATCTCCACTACCGCTGCATCTCTATGGAAAAAGCTATGATATATGAAAAGCTCTGGGTTTCGATGACACAAGTGGCCTTGGAAAGAACAATAATGGAAGAAGGGAACCTATTATCATGACTGCAAGACCAAGGAATATAGGGCTAGGGTTTGACCAATTCAGAACTGACGATCAATGTACCCATGAACTTTCAAGTAAGGACATAACGGTTACAGGAAGTGTTGAGACATGCGAAGAATCCCTTACCCAAATTGACTCAAATGAATGGGAATGGGGATCTGACAGAACCGTAAGTGACTATGACATTGATGAACTATTCTTGGAACTTGGCCAACTATCCTTTGAGGAAAGATTTTGACAGGAGTATAACATAGACCCTATTGACCGACATTCCAAAAATAAGGAATGGGTAAGCATTCCTTGGAATCCAGAAGAACACAATGTATCATTGGAAATACCTGAATCATCCCACCCTATTCTTGAGCCCACCGATGAGCCTAACTTATCTAACCCCACTATCCATACTTCTGAAGTGCCAACCACTAGTCGCAATGTTGATAATTTTATCCCATATTATGACTTTGAATTTGACTCATCTGACTTGGAGTATGGGCCATCCATTGCATCTAACATGGAAGTGGAAATTGACAACTTTTCCTTTACACTTGAGGCACCAATTTGCACACTTTCCATATCTTCCCCATCCTTCACCAACACTCACGATGGGATCCCCCTTGTTTACCCACAACTGATCGACTAGGACAAACAAGATTCATCGGTGATGGACATATTTTAGAATGATGAGGCAACTGCAGAATTCATGGGGCTAAGAGAAGGTATTCCATGGGGTAATCACAAAATAGGGTTCTCCATTGATCTAGATTGTGTAACTTACTTTGGGAGACTATGCAATCCTCTAGTCGCAAAAATACAAAGAATAAAAAAGAGAAAGAAATGTTTTTAGGTGAAAAATGCAAGGCACCTTCTGACAGTAAAATAGTAAAAACAAAGGATGTATTTGAAGGTGAAAACCTCTCTGAGGTGCCTAAGGATTGAGGATTGGACTTTCTCCCCGTAACACAGGAAAAATTAGCTATGCTCATTGAGGAAATAATGGAAGTCAACATAGCCACACCAGAGAATCCCAAAATGATTCTCGTGGCCACATCATTGTCAGACGAACAAAAACCTGAGTTTAAACAATTCTTCACAGACAGAAAAGTTAACTTTGCATGGTCATATGTGTACACATCTAAAAATGGTCACAATCGATCGAACCTGTTAATTAATTAAATATGAATTATTTAATTAATGTTCTTAAGTCATGTACATATAAATAAATTTAGTTATTTTTTTTTTTTTCATTTTTCTAATTCTTCTAATTTAATTAAATAAATTTATTTATTTAATTAATGCTACCTTCCTCTTAATTAATTAAATAGATTTTAAAATCTATTTACATTAATTATCAAAGTTTAAATTATAAATTTAAATAATTATTCTTCCCTCCACATTTAATTAAATATTCTCAAAATTTAATTAAATCAATTTTTTCCAAATTTCCCACTTCTCTCACAAAATTAAATATTCTTAATATTTGATTAAAAGGTTTTTTATTTTCTCATAATTAAATATTTACAATATTTAATTAAAGCCTTTTCACATTTCTCTCACACATAATTAAACATTTATATATTTAATTATGAGAGACACCTTTCAATTGTCTCTTCATTTTCTATCTCTCAGAATTCTACCTTCTTTTCGAATTCTCGATCTCTCACCATTCATTTCAACAGGTTTGAATTTGACCGTCGATCTTGGCCAATCGAATTCCTACCTTGAAAAATCTATAAATACAACCCTTTCATGAGCTAAAAAGAACCTCGAATCTCACATTTTTCATGCGTAGTTATTATAGTCGCAATCTTAGCAATTCATAGCATTTTTAATTCAATAGTACAATCTTGTAGATGCATATGCATTCATAATAATCTCATTCTCTCAAGTGCCATTCTATAAGCTATGTTTGCACAACTGAGAGCAAACATATTGAAGCAAATCCTTGGAGATAGAGGACAATGGAATGAATTTGAAGATGTTGCTGTCAAGAGTTTGCATTTGTTTTACTTATTTAGTTTCCTTCAATCTAATGTTTCATTGGTGTATTAGATTCAATTTAATTGACACATTCTAACGTACACAATATGTTGACATGCCAGACCTTGATATAGAATTGGTTTTACATCATCTTCCTCTAATCCCAACAATCAAGCTAGTCAAACAAAAGTTGCACAAAATGCATCCACAGATTGCACTACTTGTCCAGGCTAAACTAAAGAAGTTAGTCGATGTTGAGTTCATAAGGTCTATAGACTATGCTGAATGGATATCCAATATTGTTTCTATTACAAATCTAAATGGACAAATCCATATCTGCATGGATTTCAGAGATCTGAATAAGGCTTGCCCAAAGGATGACTTCCCCTTACCAAATATAGACATGATTGTTGACCTCACAGCAGGGTACGAGATGCTATCCCTCATGGATGGTTTCTCGGGATATAACCAAATTTGAATTGCAAAAAAGGATCAATACAAAATAAGATTCACTTGCCCATGGGGAACATACTGTTGGAATGTCATGCCTTTTGGCCTAAAGAATGTAGGTGCCATATTCTAGAGGGCTATGACAACAATCTTCCATGACATGATACATATCCTAATGAAAGATTATGTGGATGACCTATTGGAAAAATATTTGATAAGGAAAGAACATCTCAAAGTCCTGGACAAAATTTTTAGACAGCTTGAGGATTACAAGGTTAGCTTGAACCGAAAGAAATGTGTCTTTGGAGTCACTTCAGGCAAGATGTTGGGATACATAGTTTCACGACAAGGCATTGAGATTGACCCAACAAAAGTAAAAGCAATTCTAGACATGCCTCCTCCAAAAGGGATTAGTGAGTTGCAAACACTTCAGGGCAGATTGCAGTCTATCCATCGCTTCATCGCACAGTTGACAGACAAGTGTCAACCATTTCAATATCTATTACACAAAAGTATTCCTTTTGTATGGACAAATAGATGCCACATAGCCTTTGAGAAAATTAAAGAATATCTATTGACACCACCAGTTTTGATGCTGCCTATTGAGGGAAAACCATTAATCCTATATGTCTCCACAACGACAAATGCACTGGGGGTATTATTGGCACAAAATGACCATGAAGAAAAAGAAAGAGCCATATACTACATCAATTGCACACTAATTGGATATGAGCTCAACTACAAAACCATTGAAAGGGCATGCCTTGTAGTTGTCTTTGCACCACAAAAATTAAGAAATTATATGTTGAGCCATCAAACACATTTGGTAGCTAAGATTGACCCACTAAAATATCTCCTGAGTCGAGCAGCATTGACAGGTCATTTGGTGAAGTGGGTCATGATATTAAGCGAGTATGACATACAATATATGGAGCGCAAGGAAATAAAAAGTCAAGTAATAGAAAATCAACTGGTAGATGCACCAATCCAAGCCACTCATCCGTTGATAACTGATTTTCCTAATGAGTCTATCTTTCACACAGAACCAACTTTACCATGGAAACTATACTTTGTTGGGTCCCACACTTGTCACGACTCAAGAGCTAGCATATTATTTATCACACCAAAAGGGGATTCAATTCCTAAATTATTTTGGATTGCCTTCCCTTGTACAAATAATATTGCAGAATACGAGGCATTGGTCACAAGTCTCAAGATAGCAATTAAATTGAAAATTCAAACATTGCTCGTATTCGGGGATTCTCAGTTAGTCATCAATCAAGTGAATGATGACTATGACACAAAATATGAGAATTTGCTTCCCTACAAATGAATGGTGGATAGTTTCCTGATGTAATTCAAAATGATTGCATTTGAACAAATCCCAAGGACACAGAATAAGGCGGCCAATATAATGGCTACCATTGGATCTCTCCTAGACATCCCCAAGAATGTGTCACAATTTGAATTCTTAGTGGAACAGCTATTGATGCCTGCATATGATATTCCAGAGTTAGAAATGGTGTGTGAGATTGTTGGTCCCATTGCACCTTGGTATCAGGACATATACGACTATCTTAAGTCCCAAACCCTCCCACCCAACCTGTCCAACAATGAATGAAAAATCTTTTATCCGAAAAGAGGCTAGACACACCATCGTCAGTGACACCTTATACCATCATGGCTTTGATAATACCCTTCTTCACTATATCGACACTGATGAAGCCCAAACGACTTTATGAGAAGTACGTGAGGGTATATGTGGATTTCATTCGAGTGGTCCAACGTTAGCTAGGAAAGTCACCAGACTAGGATACTACTAGCCAACATTGAAAATCCTTTATCAATAGCTCTTGGTTCTAGAGCTTATTAGCTAGCCACACCTGATGGAGAATAGCTAACAGAACCCATCAACAGTTTACATCTGAGAAATTTCTACACATAGCATCAAAGAGCTAGGCTAAAAACCGACAAAATACAAAAAAAATGAAAATAAAATAAAATAAAATAAATCATCCCTCGATGAAAACTTGGCAAACAGGCATCTTGGTGACACCAAAAAAATTAAAAAATGGCAAAAAGAGTAAAAATAAATGAGTTCATCCAATAGCAAAAACCTGGCAAATAGGTGCCATGCGTAGTCAATCGTTGCTCCACCATCTACTATTACTCCAATTGAACTTTATCCATTTGTCATAATCACAAAGGCCTGACACATTCATGACATCTATCCTAAGTCCTATCAATTTTGACCATGGTTAGCATTTGGTTGACATCATCCCTTGCATATCCTTGACTTTTGTCTGCTTATCTCCATATCATTGGACTCGGATAATCCCTGCTCTGTCTGGGGGCAAGACTATTATCATGCAGCTGCTACGAGTGTCACACATGATCTTGCATTCTTAAAAAAGTCCTGAAAAAATCCTAAAAATGTGAAAAAAGTCCTAAAAAATCCTAAAAATATGAAAAAGTCTTGAAAAAATCCTAAAAATGTGAAAAAGTCCTAAAAAATCCTAAAAACTTCAAAACATCTTGAGAAAATACAAAAACATGCAAATCAATGTCAAAATCCAAGATCAAAGTCAATCTAATCAATTCAATTGATCATGTCAATCAATCCTTTGTCCCTATCTGAACTACGTTGTTCCTATGTATTTTCTACGTAGGCAAGAGTCATCCTTGAATCCCCAAGACATTAGGTCAGTCCTTCTAGGTTTTTCAAAATAAAATCATGATTCAAGCTTCTATCCTTTGGACAACAACATTGGTCGTGTCGAACTATGAGGTCTCTGAGTGCACGAGGCAGGCAAGGCAATTAATCGATGGGCCCCCGAGGCCACACTAGGTCAATCCATTAGCGTTCATGGCACTACACATTCACACACATCAAACTATCTTCAAGTCAAACAAATATTATGTCAATCTTGAGCTATCAATCTATCGAAAATATGTTTCGTCAAACACTTTTAGTCAATTCAACATGTCAGCAATGACATGTAGTCAAAATCCTATCAAAACAATTTATCATGGCAAAACTTTGAGTTCATCTTCAAGATGTGTCCTTCTGAAGCACAACTCTTGTCACTTCTTTATGCTTTGGATGTGTCCTTCCTAAGCATCATCATCATCATCTGGCATTTTGATGGATTCTCCTAACTCTAAGAATCGATCTCCTAGATATCAACGTCATTCAGGATGTGTCCTTCCTGAATTTGATATCGCTTGACATTTGACAATACCCAACATTAAAACACTTGGCAAACATTTGGAAAAGTTTTTCTCTCTTTTGATGATTATCATGATATTAGTTCCTTATGTCCTAGGAACCATGACATACCATGATGATTATCCTTTTCTGCTTATCACTCTACTATTAGTTTCTCTAGGATGTCCTGACTTCAAGATTTAGAGAAGCAGCGACGTAGTACAGTGATTTTTACTGTCTTTTTTTTTTACTATCATGTGGCTAGTTTCTCAAGGATGTCCTATCATGAGGATTTAGAGAAGCAGCGATGTCTCATGATTAGTTTGGTTTTTTTGGCGGTTGGTCATGAAAAAGTGACTAGGGGAAATTGTGTTCCTTGCACGAGTCATGATCATCCTTTTTATGTGACTATTGATCTATGTGATGGTTTGACCTAGCACACTATTGATCTATGTCATATCATAGTGTTTGTCGACCATCATGACATTTTTTCCCAATGATGATTAAAGAAAAATAACTAGAATAGCACTATAACATTTAAGCTTTGAAGGATTTCTTTTTCCACACTAACATGCATATCTTTCTTTGCACTAACATCCATCTTCATCTTCTCTTCTCTCATTCTCTGATGATATCCTGTGATATACAAAAAAACAAAGTTGCATACAAAATGGCATAAAAATTTCATATTCACATCTACATAAATAAAATACCATAATCCAAATTGCATAAACGCTATCATTTGCATCATAAATAAACATTTACATTAACATATAGGAATCACATCATCATCACATTACATAATGCATACATAACCACATCCATAATTACATTCATAAACATAAGCATAATATCCATACACCTCATAGCATCACATAAACATATGATATAACATTAGAATACCATAACACATAACATCATATAGGCCACATCAAAACTGCATCGCATATATATAATCTCAAAAACATGTCATGTCACAGGATAGAGTCATATGATATCCCAAAAATGGAGCTTTTAGGCTCGAATATCAAAATATAGAAGTGTATAAAAGCAAGTCCTAGGATGGCCCTCCTTTGTCCCATGGAGGTGAACTGCGAGGTAACTGTGGCTGACCCATCAAGTGAAATGTGACCTGAATAGGAATTCTCTCCTATGTCTCACTCTGAGATCCCGTAGGATCAGTAACAGGAGGATGACTCTGCATTGCGTGCTACCCTAAGGACACTGATCTGTGCCCATGCTCTAACTTGTGACTATGGCCTGATGAATTCCTACGAGAGTTGTGTGATCTGTGGCATGATGACTACCCTAATGTAGTAGACCCCCCAGCACTAGTATGACTACTACTATGAGATCTGCTACTGCTATGTGTCTCATTGCCACTACTTGTCCTACTATAGGATCAAGACAATCCTGGGTCCCATCTCTCTCGAGGAACAACCTGCTCATATAATACCTTGTACCGACCCCTGCTCTCTGCCATCCTGACCAACTCTCTGGCCATGTCTCTTGTCAACCTTGAGCATAACTCTATGAACTGTGTCACCCACCGATCTAACTTGTTCCATCGGAGAATAGCCTAATCTCTCCCCACCTAGGTGACCTCTAACTCCTCTGCCAAGGCCTTGTTATGAGACAAGGCCGCATCAAGTCTTCTTTCCAAGTGTGTGATCCACTAATCGATAGTGGCATTGGTAGGAAAAATGGGTGATCTTTCACCCTCGTCATCCCCATAAATCATATGCTCCCCTAGTCTTTGGTTTGCCTCCACCTCCTCCTCCTCCTCCTCCTCGTCTCTCTCCTCCTAGCACCCCTCCCATCTCCTCCACCCCCATCATCTCCTCCACCTCCTCCATCTCCCCCATCTCTTCTCTCTCCTCCTCCCTCACCTCAGCCTCCTCCTCTCCACCCCTCACCTCTGCCTCACCCCTCACCTCCTCCTCAACCCTCACTTCCACCTCCTCCTCTCCACCTTTGACCTCCTCAGCCCTCCCCTCCTACTCTTTCTCCCCACCCTCCTCCCGAATGGGTGACAATGGTACACCACCCACTCTTTGCCTGACTCTCTTGGGCTACCTCTACCCTCTGCCATCCATCCTCCTCCTCACACCCCTCCCATCTCCTCCACCGCCATTGTCTCCTCCACCTCCTCCATCTCCCCCACCTCCTTTGTCTCCCCCATCTCTGCCTCCTCCTCCCCTACCTCCATCTCTACCCCCAACACCTCTGCCATCTCTCCTTCCATCTCTGCCACCCCGACCTCTCTTCAGTATCCGTGGAATGACTAACCTCTGATCTGTCAATGGGATGGGCCTATGAATCTACCACCAAACGTCAAACTCAATAGATATCCTTGGATCTATTGGACCCCCTCTCCACACCCATTGAACTGCCATCAAACCATCAAACTGTTGCTCGACCACTATCACTAATATGGGTGGCCCCCACATGGTCTCCTTGGAAGACTGAGCATACTCTACCATGCCTACTGGCACAACCTGTTGCTCTCTAAATTGTCGTAGTACCCATTGGGGTAGGTACATCTCAATAATCTGTTAGGTCTATACCGTGTGACCAATCAAATACCGAAACTATCTGCAAAAGGATAAATGGCCATCCTCATCTAACCACTGAGCACAATATTTGTAAGGCCTCCAAACAAAATTGATCATCATATTAATTTGATGACGCTAGTACTTGGTATCTCCCACACGAGTTTGGCTAACTGATCTCGCATACAAGTAAACATACAACATCCCATCACCTAGCTGCTGAATCTGCACTGGTGGTCAAAAAATGAGAATGTGCTCCCACACCTAGATCATGAGTGAGGTATTCTTGCAACTGATATTGTGACCCTAGTGGTAAACAACCTCATGCAACTAATGATAAAGCATGGCCAACAAGCAGGACCCACAAGCAAAAATGGTCCTCTGTCCTCGCATACAGACCAATACATCCCCCCATCCAATGAGAAATCCATGACCACGATGATCTGGGATCAGTAATTTGGGAATCAAGGTCATCAACATGGCATCAAACATGGGAAACTGGTCAGCTACAACATCCCAGCCGATCTCATAACCATCCATACCCAACTAGGCACCATCAGCACCCTCATACATCTCTGATAGGGCCTGTCACCCTCAATACAGATCATACAAAACTCTCTCTTTGCTAATTAAAATGCAGAGATGCGGTAGATATCCTCCAAGGTCACTGTCGCCTCTCCAATAGGTAGGTGAAATGAACAAGTCTTTGAGTGCCACCTCTCACAAAGAGCTATCAGCAAACCTCTATTTGCCTGAAAAATGGGCATATAGGTAACATGGTACAGACCTAGGGCCATCATCCACTGTCTTTGTCTATCACTCAGGTGATCTCTAAAGGCATATGTCGCCGATTGGAACTCTCAGGTGTAAATAGGCACAATCTGACTCTGCATGGGAAAGGCTAAGGATTAGCACATATTGAGTAAAATTGTGGAAAGTTTACTACTACTAACATGTCAAGGGTGCATCCAAACTAATCTCAGCATAAAATCAACAAAAGTCAACTCTAGTCAACTACAATTACATCACGTTGACCATAAATGCATCACAATTATTCAATTGTGGCTCTGCGCATGATACTTGCATTGCAATACAATGAATGTGTTGTTCTAGCTAGCAAATGTGCAACCTGACAACCAATGCATCATTCTAGCTAGCAAATGTGCAACCTGACAACAAATATGTCATTTGGCATGACAATTGCATTGCGATTTGGAAAATGCGTCGTTAACCATGCAATTGCGTCACAAAAATGGCATATGCATTGCAAAAGCCACACTTGCATCACAACCTTTTTATTGCATCGTTTCCCCTTGCAGATGCACAATCACAAAAAAAAACCTAACCTACCCATCGCACTTGCATCATGACACAAGAAAATGGATCGAGCGCGAAGGCGTTTGCAGTTTACATGACATCATTTACGTTGCAACACATATGTTAGAACCTCCTTAAACCCTAATAAATGAATTAAATAGAAAAATTGACAAGTTGGATAGGGTACTTACCGATGCCTCTGCACCCTCGGGTTTTTGGAATGTCCTCACATAGTATCCATGGTGGGTAGTCGTTGGAATCACCATCGTCTCTCTAAGCTCTGATTTTTGAATTTTCTATTTAACAAATGAGCGAATGACACTTGGATTGACCTTTTCAACCTATTTATAGGCTGAAAATTAGGATTTTGACCTAGTCGGTTCTACTAGAGGCTCATTTGACCATCTTTGACAAACATTTTGGCTAGCTCAATGTCCTTCATTTTGGAAAAAGATTGTGCCATCACCTTTTTTGTCATTAATTGAATTAGTCCAAATATTTTCCAAATTTTTCTGACCCCGGGTCGAAATTCAAAAAATTTCCTGAGGGGGCATTGGCACTTTGTACCTTCACTAGGGCATATTTTGGACTTGTTTTCTTTGCCACAATGTGACAAGCTGCATTATGACAAAGAGGGGAAAATGTAGACATCTAAAAATGACTTAGGCCTGCGATCACTATTTTACCACTTTTCGTCACAACATCGTTATAACTCTATAATTATGTTTCTAACCCACATTCAACTATTAATTAAATAATTTATAATTATTTAATTAATTCATCATCTCTCATTCTTCATGATTATTAAATAAATAAATCTTATTTATTTATTTAATATGTCACTAATTATCAAAGTCTTCTTACAATTAAATAAAATCTTATTTATTTAATTAATCCTTATCAATAATGTCATCCTGATTATTAAATAAATATATTTACAATATACTGATTTAATATGTCACTAATCCCTAAAATCCTCTTAATTAAATAGATTTGATAATTTATTTAATTAATTAATTACTTCTTCTATATTAAATAATTATTTTTAATTATTTAATTGTTGCATGTGACACTTCTATATTTTTAAATAAAACAAAATCATTTAAAAATGTCTCGCATGGTTAACTGATTCTTCATTTAGTAATTAATTTCAAAAATCAATTACTCATTATCTCACAAAATCCCTATTTTGAATTAATTTAATTCAAAATGGAAATATTCTTCTACAAATCAAGTAATTGCTAAAATTACTGATTTTCTAAAATCTCATCCCCTTGTCTTTTGATTTTTACTAATTTCATCTCAAGGTCAAATTTGTTATCCACCATTGATTTAATTTCTTAAATTAAATCTTGTCCACACATTTGGGGATTTTACCCTGACCGTAATTGAGAGTTGCCATTTTTGAATCTTAACCATTGATTCTAGGGCATTTCTTAATAGCTCATCTCATCCATTCATTCAAGATTGCATTTTCTATAAAATGACAATCTTGATCTCATTTTTGGGATCACTTAATCTATTATTCGTTGGCATTCTCATATCATCTTAGGCTTATATTACTATTTGCATAATAGAAGTAAAATTCTAGTTTGCATATAGTTTATTTTATAAATCCTTCAAAGGCTTTGTTAGGGCTAGGCATATATAGTTTGCTCACAAATCTGAGGGCATCCATTATCATAGCAAGCTTGAGGAGGTACAATGGAAATCAATCATGGAGCATAGGAATGGGTGAGATCTTTCTAGTTTCTTGCATTTCTTTACTTTCTCCTTTGAATTCTATTGTTTGATGTTTTATTGACTTCCAGGTGTTACTAATCTAGTTTTAAACATTGCAGAAAATAAACCTTCATTACAACCCTAACTTGCTATTGTATAATTTCATCATTTACATCCTTCATTTAGATTGCATAACTAGGTTTTGTGAGTTGAATGTTAAGTTTTCTTTTCCAAGATTTTGTTTGGTGGTGAACCCCTCAAAGCCTAAAAGAACCCCTCCTAAGTCCTCCCTATTGAGAATTGACTTACCCTTTGGGGTGATAGTCAATCTAATTTGGGATCTTAGGAAATTCTTGAATGACCATGGGAAAATAGGGGTGTTCTATGACCTAGGCCATAAAACCTCCCATATTTTCATATTGTTCGCAATATTGCATTGTTGAAGCAATATTTATTGCTATTTTCTCTCTTGTGGGAGATTTTGTTGTCTAGCAATAGCTCCTTGGGTTGTTGGGGAGTCACCATTAACTCCTACATGGTATTAGAGCTCCAATGTTGTGGATTCCTTCCCAGATTTGAGGGTTTAATGTTGGATTGAAGATTTTGTTGGCTGCATTTTGAGCTTTCAAGAACCTCAAAGTTGAATCCAACGTGTCGAGGAAACATAGGTTTTTCTTTCGTTTCATCAAATCTAGTTATGTTTTGCTTGATCTATGAGGGGTTAAAAAAATGTGAAGAGTAGTTGATCTAAGAGGTCGCTAATTTTTTGAAGCAGTTTGGGCTTAGATCAACATCACCATCATGATCAAGAGGCCTAAGAGATGAATTTTGATATAAAATTTGGCTACACTTGGGTAAAGTTGTTTCTAAGGAAAAAAAAAATTGTGCAGGTTGTACGGCCCCCAGGTCGACATATTTTTTCATAAAAAAACAATTTAACATATTTTGTGCAATTTTATTATAAAAACAAATTGGGGAAATTTTTTAATTGTATCGGACATCTTATATAGTTTGGCTAGATTATTCTGAAAAATTTGTGGCACATTAGAATATTTCATGCATCATCAGTACCTTCTGTCAACATACTGGTCAAATATATTGTCATCATTAATCGATTTAATATTTTTATTGGAATTTGTTTTTAATCGATCAAATCATTAGTCATGGGTGCACATTATATTTCGCAAGTCTTTTATAAAAAAAATGTTTTATGTTTTACTTCATTATAAAGGACGACTATACATTGTAAAGGTCAACCCTACATTGTAATTACCGACAGTTTTTTGTCAAGGATTTAAGTTTGGTGACTTGTCTTTTTAGCATCAGTATGACTAATCTTATTTTGTAGGTTTTAATAATAGTTAATTTTTTATTTTTTTATTTTTAAATGACTATCATTTGTTATCGGCATTTATTACTAATAAAATATTTGTTTATATTTTAAGCCAATGGGTTTGTAAGCTAACAGGTTTGTAAGCCAACGAGTTTAGTTTGGAGACCCACCACCACCCCTGATAGTGGTCTTTTTTACCACCTAGCTCACCCACGACCATATGAATGACCAGTGGAGTAATTGATTTAGCCCCTGGAGCTTCAAAATTGACCCTACTTAGCCTACATATGTTGCCCCTAGGCTTCAATAGGCCCTTTTTTCAAATTTTCATAACTTTCATATAGGGAGGCCAATTTTTTCAAACAAGATAATTCTGACAAGCAACCGTCAATCTGTATTTTGTAGTGGTGTAGTTATTTTTTGGTGGCATTTTTTGCTGATTCAAGTGAAATGTTCTATTTTGGCTCTCGAGCTCATAAATTTTTACCACAATATCTAATTTTTATGATTCTTGCAGCATTGGAAAGGTATTGAGGAGCTCTATCTAGGCATCCATGCACTATTTCTAGTTATTATCCTAGGTACATTATGATTTTAGTTTTTTCCCAATGGGTCTATTGGAGGATACTTGGATATTTTTGGTAGTTTAGAAGGTGTTGTTCTGATCATTATACTTCATTTCAGTTGTATTGTATATGTTGATCTCATATTGTATGATTTGAGAAGTGTATTATCATTATAGTCAAGGGTTACCCAACTCATCCTTCTATAATAGTTCTGACTAGGGATAAATAGGATTCATGGCAAAAAGGAATCATAACACATTGTACAAGTGGCCAAACATTTTGCCACATCTTTACAGACTCATTCCTGAACCAAAAACAACATTAAGAAATATGTTTGGGGTAATAAGAATGATCATATCATAGGATTGATTGGTTCTACTTTAAGTGCAAACATCCTCATAGAAAGTGTAGACACATAAAATAGACATCATACATCCTACTCTAATTAACATTCAATTCTACTATTAAACAATTAAAACAATTTATTGATTAATTCCCTAGCTTCATCATATTTAATTAAATAAATCAAGTTATTTATTTAAAGTCCTTAAATTTCTCTTATTTGATTCAATGAATCAAACTGATTTAAATCAAATATCAAACTCCTAAAATCCTCCAAGTCAATTAATCTGAATTAGTTAACCTCTAAACATAATTACCCATTCTCCAGCTTTTGACTCAACTAGAGTCAAATCTAAACTCTTAACTAACCCACCCACTTGCACCAATAAATCATTTCTTTGATTTAGTAATTCTTCTAATTTATTTCAAAAAGGCATCGAGATGGAATATTCTGTCAATTTGAATCTTCCCTCCAAAGGACTTGTCCCTTCCAACAAAGCATTAAATGCTCTTACATGTGTCTTGCACAAGTCAAAGTTAGTATTTAATGCACCTTTCATCCCCCCTAAACATGCCATTTCAAAAAAATTCAAATTTGAAATTGGCACATTGGCCAAAACTTACACATTCCTCATCCTCTCAAATCTTGACAAGTGGCATCTTTTTATTGTATTATGAATGATCCCACATTCATCAAAATCTCTCATTCTTCCAACCTTGAATCTATAAAATGCAAAGAATTTCTCCAAAACAACTACAACACAAGAATACATTTTATGCAAGGTTACTCTCTACATGTGAGAACTAATCTTGCTCTTCATCACAACATCACTATCATCATCTTATCATCTTGGCATCTTTTTCTTATCATGGATTGGGAAAGAGCTGCTCCCTACACAACAAAGTGGCACCAATCCACTATGGAATAAGTTTACATTCATGTTTATATGCTTTATTTAGTTTTCTTTGTTGTTCAATGTCTTAGCATGTTTAACTAAATGCAATATTTCATAAAGATGTTCATGTATGTCATGTTGGTTTGTGAGTTTACTAACCATTTGTAGATTTTAATATCTACAAAATGGCACTAGAAGGAGGGCTGGTTCATGTTTCTTTGAAATAAAAAATATACCCATCTAATATGCTGCTTGCATTCCCAGATTTGGTATCTTAACTGAAATAGCTTCCATTGGTATCTAAGCTGAAATAGCTTCCGTTGGTGTCTTGTTAAGAGTCTTATTTTGTTTTCTTCTCTTGGTAGTTCACAGTTTGTAGTTTGAAATTTCAAATTTGAAAATATTAAATTTCTTCTTATAGTTCTAGAGGTCGGTATGTTTGAAGCATATTTCTTTGAATTTGAAGACCATCCCCTGTCTATGTTTTCATTCACTGAGATATAGTTTATTTATCTCTGAATGTGTTCGTGGTCAGTATGTTTGAAGCAGATTTCTTTGAATTTGAAGACCGTCCCCTGCCTATGTTTGCATTCACTAAGATATAGTTTATTTCTCTTTGAATGTGTTCATGGTCAGTATGTTTGAAGAAGATTTCTTTAAATTTAAAGACCATCTATTGCCTATGTCTGCCTTTACTAAGATATAGTTTATGTCTCTCTGAATGAATTCATGGTTCTTCTATTGGCTCTTCCTGTTGGAACAAATTTGTTCTAAAGGATCAAATCATAATATTGAACAGGCCTTGCTACGACTGTATCCTCTACACTATCTTCTTACAGTTCTAAGGTCAGTATGTTTGAAGTGGATTCCTTTGAATATGAAGACAATCCGTTGCCTATGTTTGCCTTTGCTAAGATACAATGTGTTGCTCTATGAATGTGCGCATGGTTCCTTTATCAGCTTTTCCATTTGGAACAAATTCATTTTATATTCCACTAAAAAGGATGCCAGTTACATGAAAGGCCTTGTCCAATAAAAGTTGAAAAGATGGAGAAATACGCCTGCACTTGTCATACATGTTGAGAAGAGTATTTTTCATTAAAGTATTTGTGCTGAATGTAAATCCTCGATCAATGATGAGAGAGTGGACTTGTTTACCCTCTGAAAGGGTTTTCTACCTGCTAACTGAATTAGCTTGAAATCTTTCAAATGCATCCACTATTTCCTTTTTATGCCTGCCAGTTGCCCTAATATGATATGTCTACCATGCATATTATCTAAGACACCATGTCAAACAATTTAATGCATCTAATATTTTATGTATTGCTACTCATCTAAGCCTCACAATTCATTGCATCTGATTTGCAACTTTGGTAGAAGCCTTCTTCACGATTTGTGATCACTCTACTAACATCCTTTTCATAGAGTCATTGTCATCACTCTTCCCCTCAAGCCGTGGGCTGTCAGAGTTTACTAGCTATGTATGGAGGGTATGGGAAATGTCGACATCTAAGAAGTGACAGTTATACACAGCTCACATGCCTTAGTCTATGCATCCACATTTTGCAAACATGTCTACCAAGGCAGAAATGACAACAACATTTAAGAGAATAGATCACTAGACCTAACAATTAACTGAAGAAGTAAGCTTACTCTTGTGATACAGGTGCTTCCAGTATAACAGATTTACTTTTGTTAGATTATATCATGTTCTTTTGATTAAAATAGTATCCAATGATGGTGTCAAATCAACATAGCTTTTTCTTTTTACAAACCTAGATAAGATTGTCGGAGTGGTCCAATAGATTCGATCATATCTTTCTCATAAATGTGATTGACAAAATTTGGTGAGGTAAACTTGATAGGTGCACATGAGGACTAAATAGTGGTGTTGGGAGATTGGTTGTCAGTAACTATCCATTGAGTGCATTAGAATCATTTAATATCGATTGTCTATGTATCTATAATCACATTTAATTCCTATTTGAGATTCTTTGAGATTGCCGACATTTTGGATGTATTTGAATCTATCCTACTGCCATGCATAGTTTGAAGTGATATGACCTATAAAGTTTTGGTGCAATGTGGTTATTTTTTTTCAAAACTGATCATTCAATTAGACTTGTACCAAATATTAGAAAATATTTGCTTTTGGAAGCAAAAGTGGACTTATAATTTAGTGTAATCAATATTTGTAGTTAGAGACATCTACCATTTATTATCACTTATGATGCTTTGACCCCCATCAGAAGAAAGAAGAAAGAACAGTGTTGTCAATTAATCACTTATGTGGGAGATTAATTATCTTTTGGGAAATAGCTTGGAGGAAATATTTGAGACAATTTCCATTTATTGACAATTAATTCAAAATGATTTTTGTGCTAAAATGATATTATCAATGAGCGTATGTTTAATTATTGGATTTGATGCAGAGATTTCGAACTAACATCATTTTTTTTTTATAGGGGGAACATGATACAAATTTTGAATTTGTGGTGGCTTGCTACTTTTCTTCAAGAAAAATAAATCTAGATAGATTTGAGTTGAAGAAAACTAAACATTGAACTTGAGATTTGAAAAAAAAAAGAAAAAAAAAGCATTTTTTAATGCTTGTTGGAGCTCCCATTTTTTTTTCTACTCTCATTTTCTGTTTTTAAACCAACTCATCTTTTTCGGGTTGAAGATTAATCATTGATTTCATTTCATTTTCAAGCTGATTAAGATTGAACCTCATAGACACTTACTAGATTTTGATTTGGGCTAAAATTGAACATGACAATGTTCACATCTCATTTTGGTGCTTTAAAATGAATCAAAATCACTACTTTTGAGGTATAAAATGAACAAGTGCTTGTCATGTTTTGCAATCTTTTTCACAACTTAATATCATTTAAAATGTGTATGCGCTTCTCTCACACTTCACAAAAATCTTGAGAATCAAAATTATTTTAGTGATATTAATTTTTTTTAAAGATTGCCTTCACACTTTCATTTTGGATCTTAAAATTGAACAAACTTGTCTAGTGTGAGAAAAAGGCATTGTGAGTGTTCTCTCTTTGTTCACGCAAACAAAGATGATCGAACTACAAATGCACTTACTCACTATTGTGAACCTTTAGAGGGCCTACCTTGGTGGGAAAAAGTACTCACCCCAAGGAAACGACTCAAATCGGTAATGAGCTAAACGCCAAGCTATTCCCAACCGGTATACAAATTTGAATGGTGAGGAAAGTTCATCATTACAAGAGCTCCTATGGACAAGCAAGTGATAATCTTTATATGGGTTGATCTTGCCTCTCCTGTGGCCTCCTGAATGGGTACCCTGATTACAAACCAAATTTGTAGAAGGCCAAATCCTATCTATTTGCTGGTGCAAGAGGTCATGTCATCCGAAGCTGCCCCACATATACATGCGGTTCTGTTTTAGAGGTGAAAAGTATGCCATGGGATATTCATGGGTACTGATGCTTGGCTGACCCGAGAAGTGAGTGCACTATAAGGGGGAGCCTGTGTGGTCAAGCATCTAGTCATTTGCACAAAATATGCGCAGCTGGATTCATCAAAGTGGGAAAGGTCTGAAAAATATTGCCTTTTCCAACCTAGGGTTGTACATGTGCTTTGAATCAAAACACTTTGGTTGGATCTAAAACAGTGGAAAACAAACATTCAACAAATCATCAGAATCTCAAACCCTTTGGAAGAACAAATACCTTGGAGGTGTCCACATGTTACTGCTTGTCCCTAGGGGTTTTAATCTCTAGAAGGCTTCTAAACATTCAAACATCTCAATTTGTTTCTTCCAAAGTCAACAATAGGTAACCTTTGCCTCTTGATTTCCTTGACTTCCACATAATACACTTTATGGGATAAAAGAAAGTTAGGACATTGGACATTCACTTGAAAAACATAATCAAGAAAGTGGTTGTATCAAAAGGAACTGAATCTAAGCAAGATAATAGACAATTGAACCACACATGTGCTTGGTCCCTTTTGAGTCATTTGATTTTCAAGCAAACATGGGTCTTTTGGTTGAATTACTCTTAGGGAAAAGAATGTTCTTCAAAACTGTGGTCTTGTAAGTAAGTCCTCATAGGGTCATCTAGGATCAAGTCAAAACACTTCATCCATCCAAATATTAATCAAATTCCATTTCACCAATAACTTTTGGAACTTTGAAACATCACTTATGCTAGACTTTTGGAAAATCAACATCACCTTATTTGACTTAATGAACCTAGTCAAACAATCCTCTTGAACAAATTTTCCTCTAGGATAATGCAACTTGCCGGGGTCTACTAGTTCATAATAACTTTTATTGGCTTAACACACTTAGCCAATTCATCCTCTTATGTGAGTTTTCCCTAGGATAACACAACTTCCTAGGGTTTACAAGTCACCATCATCTTTTTTGGCTTAACACACCTAGTCAAACTATCAAAATAGAACCAAACCAACTCCTAAAGTCTAGCATTGATCCAAATTTTCTAAAAATTCAAACACCCATATCACTAACACTTTCATCCTTCATCTCATCATTGGTCCTAAAAACCTTAAAGGTTCGCTTTCGCAACAAGATCACAAAACAAGAGGGACATGGAATAAACACTTGATCCATCCATCATGAATAATCCAATTCAACCAAACTATCCAAGTCTCACAATGCCACTTGATTATCAAAACTCACATTTGTGCAACCCATACATGGCATCATTATCTCCTCCAAACCTCAAAATTACAATAAATGTGAGTATGCCCAATCCAAAGTTTAGAACAACTTTCCCAATGATGGATTTAAATCAAAACCTATAAATCTATCAACCAAACACTCAATACATGAGTTTTCCAAAGAACATTATCCCACCAAATCCATACATGCCAAATACAATTTTGTTGAACATGAACATTTCTAGTCCACACTTGGTGAAATTTGGGATATCAACAAAATCAAGAGGTTGGATATCAACAAAATCCACAACAAACTCAATCACCGCATTTCAAAGATCAATCATCGCATCTCAAAGATCAATCACCACATTTCCAAAATAAATCTCCACAAGGTCAATTTAAAGTGAAAATCTCACAAGGTCACAAACAAAAATACACACCACTTAAGGAACCAATCGAATCGGTCTTGCAATGACTAATCCAAGAAAATCTCATCAAAATCACTGTTTATGTGAATTATCAAGAGTCCACGGTGAAACCACTAGGGTATGACGATAAACACTTTTGTGATTTTCACAAAGTAAAGGGACACACAACATTAGATTGTATTCGACTCAAAAATCTCATCCAAGACCTGATTGATCAAAAGCTAATAAGTATTGGGGACATTAATTATAATTCAACCACTAGCAATAGCATTAACAATATCTCCTCCACACTTGTTGAAAATGGTGATCAATATCAATCCATCACTGAACACATTGAAGATGTTTCCATCTCATTCAATGATCAAATCAACACACAGCAAGGGCCACTTTTCAATCATGATCAAAATCTACCAACAATACCCAACAAAGATCCAATTCAGGAAATGTCAACATCACTTGGTCTTATGGTTGGCATTATTCCAAATCCACCACCACCACCACCACCACCATAAAAACACAACATGGAAAATTCATTCTCTATCATATTTAAAGCTGCTCACCAAAAGGCACTACAAAACCAACAAGCTACATAGCTAGCTTCTCAACAAGCACAAGAACAAGCTCAAGCTCAAGCTCAAGCTCAAGCCCAACACTAAGATCGACATGGGAAAACAAAATACCAAGCGCAACAATAGCTAGACCAACAACATGCTTTATGGGAACAAAAATAGATGGACCAACAAAAAGCTTTGTTGGAACAACAACAACAGGATCAACAACAAGCATTGTTGACACAAATACAGACATATCAGTAGGGCTTGAACACACAATAGAGCTTGCAACAAACTCCCACCAAAATCATTGAAAATTATGATCAAGATCCATCCACCAATGATCATGTTGAAAATGTCTCTACATCACCTAATGAGTTAGAGGACATATCTCAATATTTTCCCCAAACCATGATTGACATCTTTCACTTAAGTCTAGCAATGGTCCTTTTCAAGACATATTGGCATCCTTTCACCTCATGGTTGTAGATACTGAAGAAATCCTTAACTCACCATCTAATCCAAGTCCATTAAAAAATCAAGAGGATATTAAGCCACTTTCCATTCCTAATGAAAATATCCAAGAAAGCAATCCATCCTTTGAAATCGACCCATGTCAAGAACTTGATCCAAAACATATCGAAAATAATTCTAGAATTAGTCAAGATCAAGAATTCTTATCTCCAAAATACTATAATGATCTAATGGGCACTCTTTTATCTATACAAGATGTCGCAAATGATGATCATATCCATATAGCACACACTCATCCATCTACCTATGAGATTCTTTCTTTGGATGGAAACGTAGATGATCTTCATTCAAAACAAGAGTCTCATACTCTTGATATCATTACTAAGGGACAAGAGTCTCCTACTCTTAACATTTGAACACATGATCAAGATATAGAAAAATATAAAGACCTAGTAGAAATAGATCTTGAAGAAGGCTTCTACAGAAGTTATGAATCAGAGACATCATATCAAGACATATCAGAAGGCTTCTACGAAAGTTGGAAATCAGAAACATCCTATGGAGATGTAGTAGAAATAGGTGATAAGGAAGGCTTTTACAGAAATCACAAATAAAAAACATCCTGTGAAGTAAATCATGAGGAAGACTTTTACAAGGACAGTGAAGCATCAACACTTCTTGAAGAAGCATTACAATATGATATCTCACAAAATCAAGCTAAGGATATCAATCAAGAAGTCATCCCACATGTGGAGGATCATATCACTTATAAACTTGGATCACTTACCTTTCTTAGAGAAAGCTATCTCATCAATAAAGAAGTTTTCACTTTTGAAGATCCACCATAGAGCAGAGAAATATTAGCACCTTGTTTCCAAGGAAAATCATATCCTATTGCAAACAAATTTTTTCAGCAGATGAATTATCAAGGTAGAGGATTAGGCCTACATGAACAGGGTATCCTAGAACTAGTGCAGATTGTTGGAAATCCTAAGCATCAAGGCCTTGGTTATTCAACAATCAAGGGATATAAACATATCAAGGATACCTCTACAAAACTAGGGGCAACTTCGTCTCAAGCAAACGTCAACATAGGGAGCACGAAGAATCGTTATGGTGAAACCAATGCCAATACTACAACCAGCCACATCATGAATCTCCATCCACCCATCACCCCATCCATGAATTGGGACCAACATCAAAAGGAGGATGTGAATCAAAGCAAGAAGAACATTATCAAAGAAAAAGAAGCTAAGAAGCTTATTAGACAAGTCAAATATATATGGATACCAAAGAATACAAAGAAAGACTATCCCTATCAAACTTCATTAGTCAAAGAAACTATGGGGCAAAATAAAAAAGGGAAAAGTATCCATCAAAGATGTCCACAAAGGAAAAAGCAGGCTTCTCAAGCAATGTAAGAAGTGTATCGAGTAGTTGGTCCTAATTCCATGCACACTTCCATATACACCCATCATTGCTCATCTTTCCAAGTTTGGAGAGTCAAAGGTTCCAAACTATTGACCAATCCATCTTTTACTCCTAAACACACTCCATCTACGCCTCCACAGGTGATATCCAATTCTCACATTGACCATGTGTTGGAAATGACCCTTCATCATAAGGATTCAGAAGGCACCCTATCGTGATGTGCGCACAAAGACAAAGTTAACTCCGGTATCGGTAAAGCAAAACATATTTCTCAAAATTTGTTTTCAAGTGCACGTATCTTGGTAAAGAAAATTATTCAAGAAGGATACTGATGACATGTTATAACAAAAGCATCAACATCAGCACCACCAGGTGGCTCAACATCAGCATAAAATCTCTTTGGAAAATACAAAAAAATCAAAAAGTATAAAAATCCAAAAAAAAAATAGAAAAAGGATTGAAAACAGTAAAGAGAAAAATCATCCTCTAGTGAAAACCATTTCGGTGGCACTTTGGATAGGTACCATGATGAAAACCTGAAAAACAGACGTCATGTGTAGAATCGAGCATCTACGTGTGCCAGTTTAGGAGAAAGCATCTTATCACATCCATAATAAAGCCAACATTTTGGCCATATCATCCGTTCATCCTTATCTGGATCTTGATAAAGGTTTGGTAAATGCTTTGCACTTGTTTATTGTAAACATCTTGACATGGGTCATTTTCATTGATCCTATCCAATCCAAATGTTATCTGAGCCTCGAAGCATTATCTGAATGAGCATTCCTCTATTTGAACACCCCTATCTTATCACAAGATTATCCATATCCATTCATCCATCCATCTATCCAAGAATCCACCCATGACATTCCATACATTGCTAGACACTGGGGGTAGATATTTACATCTTGCTTTGGGAATAAAACCCGATCTATGTCCTCTAAACTTATGTGGTGATCCAAACATTGGAAAACATGAAATCAAATAGGTCAAAGTAATTGTTAGCTGAATCCAAATCACTAGCCCATGGCATATTTTGACAGGAAGATGTTCCTTATCAACCATGATCTTTCATCCAACATCAATCCAAACAATTCATATCAGTCACATCTAATGTGTACATCACCATCACATCAAATCATCGAAACAATTTTGTTCCAAATCAAGCTGCATCAATCTTGATCAATTGAATCCAGTCAATTGTCACCTTGTTTGACTTAACACACTTAGTCAAACTATCATCTTGTGCATGGATTTACTCTAGGATAACACAACTTCCTTGGGTTTACAAGTCCGTTATCATCTTTGTTTGGCTTAACACACTTAGCCAAATTATCAAATCCATAATCACCTTGTTTGACTTAACACACTTAGTCGAACCATCCTCTTATGTACAAGTTTATTCTAGGATAACACAACTTCCTAGGGTTTACAAGTGCATTATCACCTTGTTTTACTTAACACACTTAGTCAAACTATCAATTCATCAATCCAATTGATCAACATTAAGCTTGTTTTTCAACAAAATCCCAAAACAAAGCACTGATATCATCACGTATCCATAACCAAATTGTCAAAATCATGCGAAAATCCAAAAACATTCAAAATACTCATCAAAAATTCATGAAAAATCCAAAAACATTCAAAAAATCATCAAAATTCAAAAACATTCAAAAATTCAAAAAAAAACCAAAAGCATTCAAAAAATTCATCAAAAATCCAAAAACATCCAAATATCTGAAAAATCCAAAATGGTGCACTCGTCTCATCTCGCTTTCACCTGCAATAAGCATCACTCATAATAAATCATTGTCACCTTCATCCTTTGATGAAGCAATCAAAAGCAAGTCTAGCAGGTCCAAAATTGCGAACCTAATCGTCAAAGTCTCGAGTCTAGATCTGTAAGCAAGCAAGTTGGTCAACTCGGAGTATCAATAGCTTATCATCCAATCAATCTCATCAGAACCCTGATCACTACATGTCCTAGGATGAAGCTTTCCTGTGATGGACATAAGCATTAGGTACCCCACAGTAGTTAGCCTTGGCTAGTGGTACAAAGAACATTAGCTTGTTTGTTTACTTTATTTGGTCTTTGTTGACTTATTTTATTTTGCGCTCATTCCAAGGACCTCTCGATGATGCCTAAACAAAATAGGTTTAGAGAGAAAGGAATGGGGCAATGGTCATTATATTTTTATCTACTGTGCTTGTTGGATGTTCTTGTAAAATAGCTTGGCAAATACTTGCTTTGTTGGGTCCGTCCTACCAAGGTTTATGTATGTCAAGTGTGAACAAGAGCACTCCTATCTGATTGTCGAGTCAGAGTCCATCACACTAGGCGCAATGCCATCCTGGTTCTTTATACCTTGATGCATCACACTTATGTGTGCTATCAAACATAAGGAAAGTTACACTCTTTATCTCTCCCATCCCTGGATAAGCAATACATCACCATCATTCATCATCATTTCTAATAAAGTTGGACTTTTTGAAACTCTGTATCTTCTTGGATTCAAGGGTTGAACCCTCTCATTCTTCTATCCCCTTTCATGCTAACAATGCATCCATCCTGCACCCTGCATAATCACATCATATCATCATAGAAAAACATCATTCATCTTGCATCCATCTCACATACATTGCATAATCATTTAAGTTATTTAGGATAATATAATTTTTTTATTCTAAGCATCTTCCAAACATCTCATTTACATCATCATTATCATATAGTCTAACCATCCATACATTCATTTTGAACCTCTTTGTCATGAGATCGACCTCAAATCGAATCTTTTTGCTTGATCTCTCGAGGGGGAAATGTACTAATGTACTTATTTTCGCTAGGGCATCTAAAAAAAATAGAATTTTTATTTTTCGATGTCGCGGCATCATTCTTTGAACCAATGCAACAAGTACATTGCTTCAAAGAGGGGAAAAATGTAGACACATAAAATAGACATCATACATCCTGCTCTAATTAACATTCAATTCTACTATTGATCAATTAAAATAATTTATTGCTTAATTCCCTAGCTTCATCATATTTAATTAAATAAATCAAGTTATTTAATTACAGTCCTTAACTTCTTCTTATTTGATTCAATCAGTTAAACTGATTTAAATCAAATATCAAACTCCTAAAATCCTCCAAGTCAATTAATCTGAATTAATTAACCTCTAAACATAATTACCCCTTCTCTAGCTTTTGACTCAACTGGAGTCAAATCTAAACTCTTAACTAACCCACCCACTTACACCAATAAATCATTTCTTTGATTTATTAATTCTTCTAATTTCTTTCAAAAAGGCATCAAGATGGAATATTTTGTCAATTTGAATCTTCCCTCCAAAGGACTTGTCCCTTCCAACAAAGCATTAAATTCACTTACACATGTCTCTTACATGTCTCTTGCACAAGTCAAATTTAGCATTTAATACACCTTTCATCCCCCCTAAACATGTCATTTCAACAAAATTCAAATTTGAAATTGGCACATTGGCCAAAACTTGCACATTCCTCATCCTCTCAAATCTTGACAAGTGAAATCTGGTCATTGTCTTATGAATGATCCCACATTCATCAAAATTTCCCATTCTTCCAACCTTGAATCTATAAAATGCAAAGCATTTCTTCAAAACAACTACAACACAAGAATACATTTTATGCAAGGTTACTCTCTACATGTGAGAACTAATCTTTCTCTTCATCACAACATCGCTATCATCATCTTATCATCTTGAGATCTTTTTCTTATCATGGATTGGGAAAGGGCTGCTCCCTACACAACAAAGTGGCACCAATCCACTATGGAATAAGTTTGCATTCATTTTTATATGCTTTATTTAGTTTTCTTTGTTGTTCAATGTCTTAGCATGTTTAACTAAATGCAATATTTCCTAAATATGTTCATATTTGTCATGTTGGTTTGTGAGTTTACTAACCATTTGCAGATTTTGACCTCTACAGAAAGATATCATAAGATATCATATATCTCATGTCCTTGCATAGTCTAGACCAAAGTTTGAGAGCTATTTGGAGATCCACCCAAGACTCCATTCCCATCAGATCATACTTCAAATTTCCTCATTCCACTTGATGATATTTACAACATACCCTATGATGATGAAACAGGTATTTGATTGTCTTTATTATTGGGATTCTTACTTATCAAGCATTGCATCATTGTTTTTGGAGTCTCACATTTCAAATTTGGAAGACCAATTTGATTTTTTATCTCTCCAATTTTATGATAGTCATGGATCAACTATTGTCACTTCATGTTTATCTTTGGATTTCATTCAAGATCAATTCCTAGGTTTTCTTGACTTGTCATATATTTTTGTGATTGGGCATGTACCTGATTGGATTATGGCACCCTCTTCATCATCCAAGAACTTTTCAAGACATGAGTAGATTTCAGAGACATAATCGTCATACATATGCATTCCTATTCCTACCAATTCCTATCCAAAATGGGAAGCATTCCTTCATTTGTATTTGGTGTATCTTCTTCCCAAGGGGAAAATATTATTTGTAGGAATTGGATTATTTTTTATCTTCAAACATTAACCATATTTGCAGGGGATCATACCTTATAGGGGGGATATCTTGTCTCTCTTTTTCCCTCATATGGGGGGTCATGGATTGTATATACATGATGGATGTAGTCATTTCGGGGTATCATTGAGTCCTCCATACATCATGTTGTCTTTCTTAGTTTTCTCTCTTTTGGAGAGGATTTTTGTCTCATTAGGTTTTCTCCTTGTATTAATGAAAAACGTATCCCTTTTTCACTTAATTTGGGAATAATTAATAATAAAATGAGCTTTATTTTGTCTTGATTTAGTGTTGTAATGTGTTTTAGACATTCACTTTAAGTTTAGGGACCTTTTAAACTAAATGGACTTAATGGTGCCCTATTTAGGGTGTTGTAAGGTGTACCTTTACACTTTCACACTAATCTAGGGCTTTATTAATTGACTGAGGTTAATTTTCCTTAATTGGCCCCTTTAATTCAAATCCAAGCCTAATTAAATATAAATTCCAAGGGATAAAAACTCACATTTTAGAAGGTGTGTGTTCTAGGTTAGTGACCTAGGACCCATTTTCTACATGGCAAATGGGTCCTCACTAGGTCCTAAGACTTTATTTTCACATAACATTTCACATTTCTCAAAGTATGTCCTAGGTGAGTAACCTAGGACCCATTCACCCTATGGCGAATGGGTCCTCACTTAGACCTAGGACCCCTCCTTGGAATATGTTTTTGGTGGTATTTTAATGATTTGAAATCCATGATTTAATGTTGGCTTGTGATATTTGAATTTCAGGTATTAATAGTAAGATAAGGATAAATACAAGGTTATTTTACTAAGTTCATGCTAGAATTTCAAGCTAAGATCCTAGAGCATTCAAGTGAGTATTATCAAGATAATCAAGAGAATTTCTATGGAATTCAAAGGAATACTTAATGAATATTACTGCAACAATCAAGAGTCATTTCATCATGTCAAACATTTAGTGCATCATGCATGATGTAGAGATGATGCGTTGATGTAGAATTAAAGATCTATCAAAGGAATTGTTTCTAATAAAGTTTCATGATAAATATCTACATTCATTGAGGATACTTCATACAAGATTGCAATTTTTTATCCAAGGTTTCAAATCAAAGTGTGGTGAGTTGTGACATTGTATTTTTTCATTCATAATTCATTTATGCACTGTTTCATTTCAAGTTTTAGTTACCAAAATGGGGTTAACAAACAACACTTTTCTCTCCTTTTATGTGTGATTGAAGTTTTTAGGTTGGAGATATTTTGGAGAGAAAAATTGAAAAACTTATCAAAGTTGCAAAGAAGGTTGTCAAATCACATAAACTGAGCTACAAGATTTATTCTTAGCTTTCCAACAGTGGCCAACTAGGATCTCAGAGTAAATAATAAGAAGAATAAAACCTATAAATGGATTTTCAAGAGCCCTAGCCAAGACCTATTCACCATAGGGTAAATGAGTCCTCAGCGAGATCCAAAAAAAAACTTTTTGTCATAGGTACACAATATTTGATGCTCTTAAAGCTTTCCTTTTTATTGGTATTTGGGTTAGATTTTATTTATGTAACTCATTTACACATTATTGCACACATATTGAATGAAATATAAAATAATAGGAGAGGGTTCATCATTTTATTTCATTTTAGTGAACCTATATACCCCACCCCCATTTTTCTTTATTTCTCTCCTTTTCTTTGTTTGTGATAAATTGACTGCATTGATTGATTGTCATTGTAAATGGGTATCTAACATGGCCTAGTAGCTGGGACCCATCCTCATCTTCATATTTTTATATTTTGCATAATAATCTTCTCCCTCAGTTGCACTTAAGGGGGTTGTTGGTGTGAATAAACAATGTCTTGTACCTAGCTAATTAACTCACTAGGGAATTCGGGGACATATTCACATGTTAATTTTACTTAGGATATAAGATTATTTCTAGAAGTCTTAGTTAGATTTTCTAGAACTTATCTTATCTATGTTTATTGCATGATTCCTAGGTAGTTATTTGTCTCATGTTATATGATTAAGACACTTGTCATAATCTTGTCTAATCCCATCTCTCTACCTTGCCTTTATAAACAAGGTATCTTATGTACATTTGTTTATTCAACCATTATATTCAATATTGCATTGTTGAAGCAAGCTTTATTGCCATTTTCTCTCAAGTGGAAGATATTTTGGTCTAGCAATTTTTCCTAGGGGTGTTGGTGAATCACCCTTAGATCTTACAAATCCTATATAAATACTTTAGGCATATAGTGTAAACAATGAAATAGGGTGCTCCACCTTTTAGGAGATGGAGCACAAGGATAGGGGTTCCTATTTCACTCTTATTACATTCAAGGAAACCCTAGAGATCTCAAACCAATGATAGTATTAGGAGAGAGATCTACTAAAGTTTGTCCTAGGTATGATTAATAACTAAAGAAGGGTTCACCACCAAGATAGGGCTTGGAAATAAAAATTACATGCAAGACCTAATGATTAATCCTAATGGTATGCAATACTTTAATAAATGACTTAGAAATGAATGAAAATAAGAACAGTAAATTGGAAAAGTACATAGGCACACCTAGAAACCTGTAGAAGTTGGAATAAAGGCCTAAAATACCAAAACTATTGAAGACTGATACGCTAGCCTAGGTGATTTAGTCCCAGATTAGGGTTTTTGGGCAGGAATAGAAATCTAGCAGAGATCAATCTAGAACTCATGAAATATGGAAATTTGACTCTATTGGGACTCATACACCAGAAGTGGCATATCAATCCTGCTTAGCTTTTTTGAAGGATTAGGATCTAAATTTTCTCTTCAATATTTTCTCTATCTTCTCAACCTAATTTCCAGATCTAAAATGCTAAATTCTACTCTATATATGCCTTTTATTGACCTTTTAAATAAGGCGACAACTTTGAAAACTTTGCAATCTTGACCAATTTTCTCCAATCTTACTCCTTAGAGGATCTTCAACCTAGATCTGCAAATCACACACTAAAGAGATGGAAATTTTTTGTTTTGTTAGGGGATAGGGGTTTTCCATAGTAAAACCCCATTTTGGTAATCAAATCTTGAAATGAAATGAAATAGAAAGGAGGAATGATGAATGAACAAAATGATATGTTTTAACTCACCAAACCCTAGGATTAAAGTACTGCAAACATGTATGAAATGACTCCAATGGATGTGTATCTTGACCCTATCTTGGATTTTGTAGATCTTGATTTGAATGCTTGCTTGAATCATGAAACCCTACATCACAATTGCTATCTAAAAAACAAACATGATGTATGATGACTTTGACATGATGCTTGATACCTGAATGCTGCTCCAAAACACTTGATAATCAGATCTTGAAGGCTCTTGAATTCTATTGAAGGCTCTTGAATACTCTTGAATTCTCTTGTGAAATCAAATTTTCTATAATGCATAAATACTTGAAAGCTTAGGAGAAAATATGTGAACCGAAGATAAAATACGAAATGGGTGATTACCTATTCTATCTAGGTCATTTAGTTATGTCCTAGAAATCCTAATTGGATTGACTAAAAACCTCACAAGGTGAGTCAATTCACAATGAGGAAGACCTAGGAAGGGTTATTTTAGATTTTAAGGGGTTCACCACCAAGCAAATGCTTGGAAAAGACACAGTTGGAAAAAACAATGTAATATGAAAAATGACCTAAAATAAGCTAAATGAGAGATGCAAATAATGAAAATATGCAACACCAAGCTAGGGTATGTGTAATTGGGAAGTTGAGAGATGTTTTAAGGATTTTGGAAATGCAAAGAAGTTGTCAAAATATGCCTTGGAGGTCTAAGACTCCCAAGATGGCGTATTATTCCCCCTACTATTTTTCGAGGAAAACACAGAATCTTCAGATGTCAAAACCGGATCTCAATGAATCTTCAAAATATATGCTTGGGAGGAATAACATGCCCAAGGTGGTGTATTAGTCTCTCTCTGAATTTTTGAAAAGTCTGAATGTGGTCCCGAACTCTAAGATCTACACTTGCTTCTTTTTGGATCTTAGGTTCTAAAACTTTTGGATCTTTCCTGTAGGTGAGTTTCCGTGAAGATGACAACTTTACAACTTTAATAAATTGTCACTTTGAGTGATCTTCAAGTCTTCAACCTAGATCTACAAACACAAATATGCAAGATGGGAAAAACATTAATTGTTAGTGAATGGGGGTTTGCCTTGGTCAAATCCCTTATTGGTAATTAAACCTTGAAATGAAATAAAGAAATGAAGGGAAATGGTGAATGGAAAACTTGCAATGCTATAAATCACCAAACCCTTGTAAAGTCTACAAAGTTCTATGAAATGACTGTAATGGATATAGATCTTGAATTGATTGCTAGCTTGAATCAAAGCCCTACATCACAAATGTTAGCACAACAACACACATTATGCAAGAAGATCTTTGATATGATGCTTGAATCTTGATGATGGCCCTCCAAATGCTTGATGAATTTCTCTTGAATGCTCTTGTGAACTCAATTTGACTATAGTGAATTCTCTCATAAAAGAATTGGGTTGAAATTAATGAATGAACCTTGTATTTATACATGTTTATGCTTAATATCCATAAATTATATCACACCAAGCCAACATATGAGCTCATTAAATGAAGGAGGCTAAATCCCACAAAAAATTGAATTAAAATCTTGAAAATGAATCAAGGAGGACTAACATGCCCTAGGTGGTGTCTTAGTCCCAAGTGATGAAACTTAGGGCAAAAACACCAAAAAGGGGCCCAATTAAGATGCCTCAAAATCAGGGTCCCGAAGGCTCGGGGGGAAAAAGAAGCACTAAGTGGCATTTTAGTCCCGACCAAAAATTAGGGACACATAGACTAGAATCATTAGGATTATCATTTATGCATTGGAGAATGTCAAGATTATCCAGAAAAAGATGTCATTCATAGGGCTTGTGGACACAAAATATGACCAATTAAGCCATAAAGAAGGATAAATAAAGCAAGGCGGGCCCAAAAAAGTGTGAAAATGAAAGGGTATTCTTTTTACTACACTACATGCATCCCCCACTTTAGTGAGAGGACGAAATTGCTTTAAAATCACACTAAAGTAGCCAACCATGCAATCAAGAGGGGTTTAAATGTACAAATGTTAGTAAGATAGGATGACAATGATCAAGAGGGATGATCAAGCCCCCAAGGTCGAGATCCTATGGAAAACCAACATAGGAACAAAGGAACGTGCCTGTGGATGATATATGAAGCCATAATCAGATCGCCAACATACACCATCAAGGATAGAAAAAGAAAAAGAAAAAAGGAAAATGTCACGGATCAAGCTTCGACTGGCCATCAAATGGGGCGGACTGGTTCTAGGTTGTTTTTCCAAAATGTTTTACAAGTGGAACACGCTATTGTTGAAAATAAAGGTAAAATTGTAGCTTAAAACTTGGAAAACTGTGACTGTAGATCTAATTAAGTATTCTTTGTCACAATTATTTGTGCATGATTAATTTTTTAGATCAATTCTTTGTAAATGATTATTCTATTTAGATCAATTTTACCAGTTGTAGAAATAGACAAAAGATTATAGAAGAATGAGACAAAAGATATAAGTGACACAACATATTCGTGGAGAAACCCTTTTAGGAAAAAAATCCACCAATATCGATAGTGGTTGTATTATTTAACCTTAGAATAAGATTACAATAACATTGTATCAATCCTTGATTGATATGCTTCTTTTTTCTTCAACGATGCTTCTTCACAACCTACGATAAAATATCATGAAACTCTTATGCACTTTCTGCAATATATAGATAATAATGAGAATTGTAAACTCCTAAGAGTTTATAATTACAAGAGCATAAAGCTCCTCTCAAAAACCTATGCCTAGATTTGGCAAGTAGATTTCCACCATGTAAACAAAATTCAAACAAAATTCTTCCTCAATTTAGGCACCCGAAACTGAACACTTAACTAAACTCTAGTCTTGAATATATCTTGTAAACTCCACCTCAAAGTTGGAACCCAAGAATGGGTCCCACTTGACTGAGCCTTGTAAATATATTCTAATGCAAAATTTCTTAACTAAGATGCCAACTTGGGTGCCCAAGGTGGGTCCACGTCAATCTTAGTTAACTGAGACATATCTCTCCATCAATTTATACAAACAATATGCATGATTGATCATCCCCACTTAACTAAAAGTATCCACCTGTTATCTGTCATGCAACTGAATTCATTAGTCAAGTCAACTAGTATACAACTCAAAATAACTACATGCAACTAAAGATAACTGAACCATAACTGAATTGAATTGATTTGAATTGATTTGAATTAAACTGAATTGAATTGAACTGAATTAAAGAAAATTGAATTGAATTGAACTAAACTGAATTGAACTGAACTGATGCTAAATTGAAAGTTTCACTTCACTCTTGTAAATATCAATCCCTATTTTGTAGGAACCTAGACATGCATTACTGAAGTGTTATCAATCCTTTGAAAAGTTAACTAAAACAAGGTGGGTTCCACCTTCCATGTGGGTGCCCCATGTGCTATTATTATCCAGGAACTCATATTGGATGGCCCCACATGTTCCTTTAATTTAGGAATAATTACAAATGTCAATTTACATGTTTATTTCATTCTAATTTAATCTCTTTCTAATCCTAGTGGTAGGAAACACTTTGCAAGGACTTAGGAGATACATGAAATATGTTTAGGATTGTAGTTAAGTGGAATCCTATTCCCAATATTCTCCCACTTGAAATTATACATTGAAATTATTCTAAATAAGGAATCATTATTATAAATCAAGTACAAGGCTCAAGGCCAATGGGCTTCCTGCACCAAGAGAACTTGTCTGTAGGAACTAATTTCGTAAGATAATTTGTAGCATTGATCAAAGTGTCAACTATATCAATAAATACCTTCCCACTCTCAACCATTTCTTGCACAAAGCGATACTGGACATCAAAATTCTTAGTACGAGCATGATACATAGGATTTTTTGCTAAACAAATAGCACTTTGACTATCACATTCAAGTCTAATTTTCCTGCAATTAAAACCAATACCTTTCCCAAGTCTCTATAACCAAACTTCCTCTTTAGAGGCATGTGTATCAACCATGTACTCTACTTTTGTGGTTTACAAAGCAACCATGGGTTGTCTCTTACTCATCCAGATAACCATAGCTCCAAACAAAGTAAACACATAGCCACTTGTCGACCTTTGACTATCTAGGTCTCCTGCCCAATCTGAATCAATAAAACCTTACATGTCCAATGATCTATGCATCATATCAATATCATTAGCACCATGATAAATGAAATAGTAATCAGAAGTATCTCATAAATATATAAAAACCCTCTTAACATAAGTCCAATGTTCTTTACCAGGATTAGACATAAACCTACTTAGAACTCCCACTGCTTGGGCTATATGTGGTCTTGTACAAACCATTGCATACATCAAACTAGCAACTGCACTAGCATACAAAATTTCAGACATATCCTGATGATCAAAATCAGATTTAGGACTCATTTCTAAACTTAACTTCATGCCAACTAGTAAAGGAATATTAATTGGGAATACTATCTTGCATGTTAAACCATTTCAAAATAGTACCAACATAGTTGCTTTTACTTAAGAAAATCTTTATGTTACCTCTATCTCTGTTGACTTCCATACCAAGGAAATATTTTGTAGCCCCTAGATCTTTCATCTCAAATGTGCTAGAGAGTTGTGCTTTCAATTCTTTGATCATTACCTTGGTGTTACCAATAAACAACATGCCATCAACATACAAGATAATAATTAAAATTTGATCATCAATAAACTTTATGTAAACACAATGATCTTCCTCACTCCTAGCATAACCAATTTTTAATGCAAAATCATCAAACGTCTAGTACCACATTCTAGGTGACTATTTCAATCCATATAAAGATCTCTTTAACCTAAAAATCAAAGATTATTTTCCTTTTATAAAAAAACCATCAGGTTGCCTGATATAAATCTCCTCATCAAGATCCCCATGCAAGAAAGAAGTTTTCACATCCATTTTCTCTATCTCAAAATCATTAGTAGTAGCAATAGATAAAAATAATCTAATAGAGCTTAATTTAGCAACAAGAGATAAGATTTCATTAAAGTAAACTCCCTATCTTTGGGAATAGACCTTGGATACTAATCTAGCATTGTACCTTTTGAGACTACCATCTGCTCCAATTTTCTTTTTAAAGATCCATTTACAACCAATGAAATTTCTTCCTTTGGGAAAACTCTCAAGATCCCATGTGTCACAAGCATCCAAGGAATCCATTTTCTCATGCATAGCTTGTCACCAAAGCTTTTTCTCATATCAAGATAAAGCTTCCCTATAAGATCTAGGTTCATCATTAGTACTCATCAAAGAAAATATACAACAAAAATTAGGTGGTCTATACCTATCAACAAGATTTTGTTGTCTTGTGGATCAACTCAAAGAAGGTTCTTCATCTTCCTCAATATGCTAATCATGAACATCTATCTTAGAAGAACTTTGTGAACTCTCCTCATCCAATCCATCCAATTGTTCTTCAACATGTGCATCTTCTTGCTTATCAATTTTTTTCTCAAAATGCATTGTTCAAGAAATATCCTTCTGCTTTGGTTGCTCTTCTCCAGTATAAGCTCTAAATTCCCTTAAAATCACATCTCTAGATAAAGTAATTTTTTGGGTTAGAGGATTCCAAAGCTTGTAACCTTTTACATTTTCACCATAACCTATGAATATGCATTTCTATGCTTTTGGATCCAACTTAGACCACTTTTATTTAGGCACATGAAGAAAATCCTCACAACCAAAGATCCTTAAATGTGCAACATTAGGTTTCCTACCTAACCACATATCATAAGGGGTTTTATATTCAATAGATGAACTAGGAAATTTATTGATTAAATAACAAGAAATACTTACAACCTCGACCCAAAGGCACTGATCTAGCTCAACACTACTTCACATACTCCTAGCTCTTTCCATTAAGGTTCAGTTCATCCTTTCTGCTACTCCATTTTGTTGAGGTGTATATGGAGTATTTTTTTGTCTCACAATTCCTACATGCTTAAAATAATCATCAAATTCCTTGGAACAATATTCACCAGCATTATCTGATCTGAACACTTTTATCTTATGATATGATTGTTTCTAAACTAAAGCATTAAATTCTTTAAACTTATTGAACACATCATATTTTTTATGCATAAAATAGATCCAAGTGTATCTTGAGACATCATCAATAAATTTGACATACTATATAGATTTTCCAATAGAGTCACAATCCACATGACCCATAACATCTAAGTGAATAATCTCTAATAATCTTTTATCTTTATTTGTTCCATTAGGAAATAAAGATCTAGATTGCTTTCCAAACACACAATGCTGACAAAAATCATTTTTTCCAATTTTATAATCAAGAATACCTTCAACCAATTTCTTATTAAGAATGGTCCTAAGAACTTTTTCACCAATGTGACCCAATCTATGGTTCCACAACATACATGTATTTTTAGCTTCAATTACATTGGCTTATTTATTAAAACTGGAGGTGTTAAGCTTGAACAAAGTCCCAATCCAGAACCCTTAGCAACCACCATATTCCCATTCACCAATCTAAAAATACCTTTATCAAATATTGAACATGCATTCTAGATTCATTGAACTTAGACACAAAAATTAGATTTCTAGCAAGTCCTAGAATATGTAAAACATCATTAAGGGTATTTACCCTACCATCACTGAAACACAACTTTACCTCTCCTTTTCCCATAATCTTTCTTTTTCTATTATCTCCAAAGAATACATTGTCTCCATCATATTCAGTATACTTAGTCAACCACTCCTTGTTAGGAGTCATATGATAGGAGCAACCTGAATAGATAAGCCAAGAGTCATCACTAACATTTTTACATGAATAATCAATGCATCATTACCATCATCCGAGGATTTCTCTATAGAAGCATCAAAAATCTTTTTCTTGTTCTTACAATCCTTTACATGTCTTGGTTTCCCATAGTTCTAACACTTTACCTTACCCTTACTAGGGGTTTTAGACCATCGATTGGACTTACCCTTTCCTCTCTTGTCTCCCTTAGGTTCCTTTTCCTTAGGCCTACCTCTTAAAAAGAAGGCATCTTGGGAGCCCATTTTAAACTTCCTCCTTATCTCCTATGATAGGAGAGTAGGAATTATATTGTCCATATTAGGATCTGCACCACTACCACTAATATGGACAATTAGATTTTCCTAAGACTCTGGTAAAAAAAAATTAACAAATAGAATTTATCTTCATCTTCTAGCTTTACATCTACATATGCTAACTGAATCAAAATCAAATTGAAAGCATTTAAATGATTTGCAATAGAATCACCATCTTTCATCTTTAAAGAATACAACTTTATTTTCAGATAAAAATTATTAGTAAGACATTTGGTTTGATAGATATCACCTATTCTCTTCCACAATTTATATGTGGTGGTTTCATCTGAAACATTCAAGAGAATAACATCATCAAGATATAATATTATGGTTCCTCTTGCCTTCTTATCAATCTTAGACCAATCCTCATCTGACATCAATGTAGGTGACTTTGTCTCTTTACAAAGAACTAACCATTGATCTCTCTTCAAGGAGATCCTCCATTTTTAGTTTCCACATCTCATAACTAGATCCATTGAATCTTTCAATATCTAGATGATAAGTATAAATCATTGTAACACAGTTCTTTTATAAATTTTCAATAACACAATAGTAAAATCTCCCACTACAACTAAAAAACCTACAAACTTTTAAGAGAAAGGCATCCCAAACTCTACCCAACCATTAAATCTGATACCAAATGTTGAAAATGAAGGTAAATTTGTAGCATAAAACTTGTAAAAATATGTGACTCTATATCTAATTAAGTATTATTTGTCATAATTATTTATGTGTGATTAATCTATTTAGATCAATTATTTCTAAATAATTATTCTGTTTAGATCAATTTTACCAGTTCTAGAAATAGAAAGAAGATTGTAGAAGAATGAGATAGAAGATAGAAGTGACACAACATATAAATGGATAAACCCTTTCAGGAAAAAACTCCACTAGAATTGATAGTGCTTGTATTATTTAACCTTAGAATAATATGACAATAACACAGTATCAATCCTTGATTGATATGCTTCCTTTTTCTTCAACAATGCTTCTTCACAATGTGCACTAAACTCTCTTGAAACTCTTATGAACTTGCTGCAATATATAGAAAATAATGAGCATTGTAAACTCCTAAGAGTTGATAATTACAAGAGCATAAAGCTCCTCTCAAAAACCTATGCCTATATTTGGTAAGTAGATTTTCACCATGTAAATAAAAGTCAAACCAAAGTCTTCCTCAATTTAGGTGCCCCAAACTGAACACTTAATAAAACCTTGGTCTCAAAGATATCTTGTAAACTCCACCTCAAAGTTGGCACTCAAGAAAGGGTCCCACTTGACTGAGCCTTGTAAATACCTTCTCATGCAAAAGGTGTTAACTAAAAGATGCCAACTTGGGTGCCCAAGGTGGGTCCAAGTCAATCTTAGTTAACTAAAAAATATCTCTCCATCAATTTATGTAAACAATATGAATGATTGATCATCCCCACTTAATTGAAAGTATCCACCTATTATCTATCATGTAGCTGATATCCACCTGTTATCTATCATGTAGCTGAATTCATTAGTCAAGTCGACTAGTACACAACTCAAAATAACTACATGCAATTTAAGATAACTAAACCATAACTGAACTAAACTGAATTGAATTGATATTGATATTGATACTAAACTAAACTGAACTGATACTGATATTGAACTAATAGTGCCACTTCACTCTTGTAAATATCAATCCCTATTTTGTAGGAACCTAGACATGCATTACGGAAGTGTTATCAATCCTCCAAATAACTAAAACAAGGTGGGTTCTAGCTTCCATGTGGGCGCCCCATGTTCTCCTATTATTTAGGAACTCATATTGGACACCCCCACATGTTCCTATTATTTGGGATTAATTACAAATATCAATTTACATGTTCATTTCATTCAAATTTAATCTCTTTTTAATCCTAGTGTTAGGAAACACTTTCCAAAGAGTTAGGAGATACATAAAATATGTTTAGGATTGCAATTAAATGGCATCCTATTCCCAATAGTTTTCCAATAGGTGAGCCCCAAGGGTGTTCAGATTATGTGCCTCAAACTCACTAAAAGAGACCCTAGTTCTCTCACCAAATAGCAAAGAGTTCATAAGAGTTATGATTGTTCCTTTACCACCATACCGTGAGTGTCTCTACATTGGGCTACGGTGGTGCGTTTATCACCATATCATGGGCACCTCTTATCTATGTAGCAGTAGTGTAGTGGATACCACCATACCGTGGGTATCTTTTCTTTGGGCTGCGGTGGTGTGGTTACCACCATATCATAGGATTTTACCAGACATCTAGTGGTTGAGTGGTTACTGCTATATAGAGAGAGCCTCTCACCTATTGAGCAGTAGTGCGGTGTGTTACTACCATACCAAAAGAGGTCACCGGGTGTGCAGTGGTAGAGCGGGGTGTTACCGCCATACTTTAGAGGTGTGAAAACTATCAAGCAATGCGGTTACCGCTATACCTCGGGTGTTGTTAACTTGTCCAGTGGTAGCGAGGTAAACCGCCACACCATGAGAGCTTGTTGAATGTGCAGCAGTAGCACGGTATAAAGGAAAAAAACACAGGCTGAATGTTTGCTGAGATGTAAGCCATTATGTGGAGTTTGTTGACTTGGAATGAGGCCATTTGGATTCCTAAGAAGTTCGATGGTTGGTCTTTGGAGGTAGTTGAATGGATCGTTTGTTGTCGTTGCTATACATTGCAATATACAGGAACTGTGAAAGGTTGAGTGGTTTAGTAGTTCGATGTTTGAATGAATTGATTCATCAGTTTTTTGAGTTTCATTGTATGTTGTAAGGAATTATTGTAATAGTGATATTCTGTTTGAGATTGGTCAAGTAAATACTGCTACTATAATATTGACATCTGAAAGGAGAGTCTGAAATTTGTATGTAAATTAATTTACTGTAATACAAGTGATTTTCTTTGGTGTGGTGGGTTTATCTCTTGTAAGGGTTTTCCCAAATAAATCAAGTGTCAATTGTGTTTGAGTTTATCTCTCCATTCTATTATTTCTTTCATGTGCATCTTAATGAACTGAAATTGTAAAATTTAAAGGAATATCTCTATTCTCCTTTGATTTTTTACATTAGGAAATTTTTTTCCTCATTCAAATATTTCCTAACAAAGGGACCATATAAAATCCATACCTCCATGAATTTAATAAGGTACAAAAATAAAATGCACACTCAGAAGGGATAGTGAAGCTAGTTGTTCACTAGGTGGGCCCCAAGAAACCATATCAAATCCATACCTCCATGAATTTTATAAGGCACAAAAATGCAACTCAATAGGATAAAGGAATGTTCGAAGGGATTTTTCTTAGTTCGTGAAAGGTCTCATCTTAGGGAACATTATGCTTAAAGTTTCTAAGAGAGGAAAATTCAAAGAAAATATCACACTCTTAGAGGAAATAAAACCTAATGACACCACCCAAAAAAGGACACATCACAAGAAGAAAGAAAATTGTGCAATGAAACATGAGTGTCGATGTATGCCCCAACTTTAAAGTTGTTACTAACACCATTGTTAAGAGAAATTTCTTTAAATTAGAAGAAGACATGAGAGCTTACTCGAAAATCCCTATGCCAAGTCATATGTTTCTGATAAGCTAAGTCATGCAATAGGATAGAAGGGTTGCCCCCAAAAGATAGTATATCACACACGAACCAACTTAAGGCACGTCACCCACATCCCAAGCTTTCTCTTATATGTACATGAAAGGTGATCAAATATCCAAAAGAGATAACACAAAGTGACATATGAGGACAAGGCTACCTAACACCTTGCCCCCACTTAGTGTAGGACAAGGCTGAGTCAGGAAGGGATGATGATATGTTTCTCCTTGCAAAGAAGAAAATTATTTGCGATGATTGTAAAACATGCAACAGTGAGTATGATACGATCCTTCAACTATTACATGGCAAGGAGAAGCAACTAAGGTTATATATTATGATGAGTAAATAAATTTTCAACTTGATGCATTGTTAATGAGATATCTATCAATTTAGGATGCACCTTGATGTTAAATTTTTCTTGTAATAATCTTTTGTAATAATGTCAACATTGAATCAAGGCTTGTTTGATGGTGTGATTTCTACCATGGGACAATAACCAAGACCATGAGTTTCTTCTTACATGTTAGGCGCTATAGGGACACAAATACCTTGTTCTCTAGCACCACATCCTTTTCCACTATATCCAAGTTGTTTCATAAAGTCATAACCTTTTCCATAAAGCTTTTTCAATTCTTTAGGATTCATTGGTTGTTGATATTTAGTTTCGTCAATGTTTATCGTGTAATTTTCTTGGTCTTCTAAAGTGTTTAAGGTGGATAGTTTTGAAGGATATTCTGAATTTCATGTTGAAATTATTGTTTTTTTGAAATTATTGTTTTTTCTTTTCCCTTTTCTGAATCTTTGTTTATGATCTTGTATTCTCCCATGAATGTATGTTCGAAATCTAAGGAACCCCAATCATCATCTAATAACTTTGTGACTTCTTCAATGTGTTTTCATTTGTCTTTTTGTTGCACGAGTTCCACTTATGTAGTTGGTGTTTTAATGTTTGCAAAGTATTTTGCTTAGTTTTATTGAGTTTTAAAATACTGTAAGACTCATTATCAGCATCCAATGTGTACACTTTTTTATTGTAGACATACTTCATTTTATGATGAAGGGTAGAAGACACCACATGCATCTCATGAATCCACGACCTTCCCAAAAGAAGATTATAGGAAATATCATGAGACATAACATGAATGGGGGTTGGTAATGTAGCCTCTCCAACTATAATAGGTAAATTTATCACTCCAAGCGATTTATTTCCCATATTATCAAATCCCTTAATAGATAAAGAGTCAAGTTGAATATTTTATTTATCAACACCAAGCTTATCCAAAAGGGTTGCACTACACACATTTAAGGTTGAGCCATTTTAAACAAGGGTTTTATTTATCCCTACCATCTTGTATTGAGGTATGATCATGAAAGCATCATATTGTTTTTGCACTTCCAAAGCAGGGAGCTCACTTTGGTGGAAAACAATGTCAACATTTATTCCTTGAATCAAGGTTGCTATGTGATTTGGTTGTGAATTAGAAGGGATAGGAACTTGTTGTAAGTAACTTTGAATCATGTTATGATAGTGGGGGGAGGTTTGCATAAGGTCCCATAAAGATATCTTAGTAGGAGTATTCTTAAGTTGTTCAACAAGATCATACTCCTTTCGATTTTGTGAAGGCCAATGAGGGAGACCTGGTAAGATGGGATTAGGAAATGGGAGGGATGTTGAAGGTGTTTGTATTGGTTGTGGATTTTTCCTAGTGTTGTATGTATGAGAAATGGTATTGTAATTCATTTTTTGTGAAACATTGTTCTTAAGTGGTTCAAGGATAAGGATGGGTTTGTTTTGAACTTGTGGTTTTTGAGAGGGTGGGTAAATGATAATTTTAGGCTCAAGAGAGTATTCCAAGGGATATCTAAAGTGCAAAAACTCAGAAGACTTATCCTTATTTTGATGATCACTTAGTGAAGATGAGTCTAATGTGACTTCATCATCTTCATCTAAGGAATTACTATTGTCAATGTTCTCATTTTCTTCCACTATTATGTCTTCCCTAGTAAGAGAGTTTCTAGGAGAAATACAAACCAAGTGTTCTTAACATTCAAGGATTAGATAGATTCTAAAATGACTTTATCACAAGTAGGGGAATGATCAATGGTTGGATGTTCTTGTTTATTGATAGTGGGAATATTAGGAGAAGGCTCTATTTGATTTATATGATTGTTCATGAGTTTATCCATTTTCTGTAAGGTCTCATTCTCTTATGCTATAACTTCCATGTTAGTAGGAGAGCTAGTGCAGGAGCACCTAGAAGAACACCTAGGAAACACTAGGAATAGGCTATTGTTTTGTTAATTCTTGTTTTGATGTTCTAAGGTCATGTTGACCATTGCAATTGTGGGAGATTTTCAAAATGTCTTGGTCAAGAAATATCAGGAGTGAAATGGGAGAGACTTAAAAATTTCTTGGTCAGGAGCTATCATGAGTGGAAGAGTTGTGAGTTTAGACACTCATGTTTGGTAGTTTCTAGTAATCGGAAATAAAGCCCAAAATGTTGCATATGTGCAATTTTGGCTTAATGTGGTGGTTATGTCCGACCCAAGCGAGGCACAACTACTTTGGGACAACCTATAAAAGGTATGCCTCGACCTATAGCTGGGTTGGAAGTCATTGGAAGGCATTTGAAGTTTTGTAATTTGAAGTTTTCATGAATGCTAACCGAGGATAGTAGGAAGATTAGATTATTTTATGTGTTTTGTTCTTGGTAGAGTGTTAATGGTATAACAGGTTTTGGAACTTGTGTGGGATGTGATTTAATTGCCTTCCAAGTATTGGTTGGGTTTGTAGTTAGTTGTTTCCTTCATTAAAAGTTTTTGAATTCAGTTAGTTAGGTTCTTTTAGTTTACTATTTTTGATTTGCAGACTATAATTGATGGAGTCCTAATTTCCTTCCCCTCTATACCTGAGTACGGCCCTTGGGAAATTTTGTTAGCCTCCATGTCTATACATAAGTTAGATTTAGGAGTGGTCAGGAGTATTGGAAGCATGAAAAAAGACTTCTCTTAGGCGAGCTGGACAGTGCTCGGCTATGAAAGTCAAGGGGTGTGAAGCACCTCACTTGTAGGGAAGACCTCTCCATGCTAAACCTCATGGTAGAAAGGTGGAAGGAGGCCCTATAGAGGTCTGGTAATAGTTAAGAGGCTACACCAATCCATTTGATGGGAGAACCCCATGACAGTTCACCCAGGTGGCCAAGAGTTGACAAAAAGACCCTATATTTGCTAAATTGATGAATGAGCCTGTGTACAGCAAGACAAGGACTAAGACCTTGAAAATATTGAAGAGATTCGTATCAAGACCAAGAAACCATAGGGAATTTTTGGGGTACTTTGGGAATGTTTTGAGAAACATCCACTTTTCTCGGGTTAGGGGCTCTAGGCTTGTAGCCTTTTTAACCCTAGGTGAGGGTTTGGAGGGAGCCATGGGGAAATGGAGCCTAGTGGTTGTTCAACAACCATAATAAGATGATAAGAAGCATGATTTCACATCTCTACACCCCTGGAAGGATCTAACTGAGAGTTGAGAGTGTTTGGCCTTTAGGGAAGATTAAGGGTCAAGGGTGAAATAGTGGCAAAGCACCAAGTTTTGGTTGGGTTGTGTGACATGGATGGAAGTGGGGATGGCCAGTAGAACCAGGGGTACCTACATGTGAGATAAGACCTATAGGTTGAGTTTGTGGGTGTACCACCAAAGGGGATTGCCAAGGTGAGACCTAGAGCATGGAACAGTGAGTGTTCCATCCAACCCCATCTTACACCAAGAGCTTTTAGGAGGGAGGCCAACAAAATGGTCATCATTCTCCATTGTTTTTCCATGTAAAGTAACTCTATCACTAGTAAGGGAGGTATAAAGATAATTACTGCTATGATTTGAATGCTTTTGTTCAAAATAGGTGTTTCCAAATGTTAGGGACATTAAGAAGGAGAGAGATAAGGTTATCTTTTTCAATCTGTTAGAACCAAAATTTTCATAAAAAATTCTAAGGGGTTGTACCAATTTCATCCCACTATTTTTCTATATTCTTCATGAATTAATTCATTTTACCCCCATCCATAATGTTAAAATACCTTTTACCACCATTGTTTACCATTCATATCCTTCACCACTTTACCGTGGCCTTTTGCAAAGTGGCTTGCGGTATCACGATTAGCAACAATCATGTAACCCTTACCACTACACTGTGGATAGTCATCACGAAGACCACGGTAGAGTGGTGGAAGGTCGACGTAGTGGTCAAAAAGGCTCACCACGCAACCACGGACGATCAGAGAGGAACCCGCGGTGGCACGGTGGGTGAAGGAAAGCGATGAAGTAGTGGTGGAAAGAGGCTACCGCAGTACTACTGGTAGTCATCAAAGTGACTGCGGTAGCGCGGTGGTTAGGAGATAAGCAATGAGCATGGTGGTCAAGATGGTTGCCACGCAACTACCAAGGTTCAAAGAGGATACTACGGTAGCATGGGGATAATTGTAAATGTCAGACACTGCAGTACCACCAGGGGTTAGAACAAAGACTGTGGTAGAGCAGTGGAAGGGACATGGGCAATGACAATCAGACACCATGTAGCCATGGAGAGAAAAATGACAAACTGTGGTAGGGCGGTAAATGTAAAGGAAGCTACGGAGACAAGAAATATTAAGCACTCAAAAAAGTAATAAAATACGAAGACATGGAGACTATAGTTTAAAATATTTAATTTTCCGATAAGGCAATTTAATTAAATATTTTAATTTTTTTCAATAAATGTGAAGCGGTTGTAACAAGAAAGTGAAGGGATACAACCCTTCGTATGTAATGTATAAATAATTTAAAAAATCAGTTAGATGAGGAGGTGAGTCATAGTAGTAGTTAGATTTTTTCAAAAAATGAAGACTCGGAATGTAAAAAATGATAAATTTTCTTGAAGAAGAATCAATGGAGTTAATATATTTAACTGGTGAAATTATTTCTTGGCGTTTAGTTGTTGTGTCATATCAATTCATATTCTTATTTGGTTGTCTCCAACCTGAGGTCTTTTAATCATTTAAATTAGCATATCAAGTATATCTCTGATTTGTCAGAATATATTCCCATTTTATGTGATTTAATTAATTGGTGTCTGTCAGTCAAAATTAAATTCTTCTAACAAGTCATAGTGATTTAAGGATTTATTTTGGATGGTTAAAGGAGAACCAGGTTAATAAACATTCTAGCACAATTTATGCAAGTCATAAATTCAGTAAAGTTTAATGCCAGACATAGAATTTTCAAAGTGCCCAACAAGTAGAGTTAAGCCAAAGAGGGAAAAACATATCATTCTTAATTTTGACTCCATTGCCCATGTGGATAGAAGGCATTGATCTATCACAACCTAGATGATAAAATTCATAATAAACAACATATTCAAATTGTTTCTTTTATGCAATAGGAGTAGTAGTTGTGATTTTATCTATTCACTTTCAATTACCATTGTGAATAGATTGATTAAGTAGGAAATATATTTCAAATTTACAACATACACATAGGTGCACCCACCTAGGTTTACCAGAGCCTAAAGAGTAGAAGGTTCAATTATGTTAATTGGCCTTGTACATTGGCCAAATTTTTTGTGAGAGCTTGGCAACCTCTCATGGTTAAACCCTGCATTTTTGAGACCAACAGTTTGGCGACTCTACTGGGGACATACTCAAAAAAGTTTTTTCAGCCTATCCATTTATAAATATCAGAAAAGTTTCAAAATTGGTCTTCAACAAGAAATTCATAATTGTGTCATTTGCACTCCCTATCTGATTTACACACCTAATAGTTTGGCGAGTCATAAAAAATTTCACATTGTGCATTCACTTGAGTTCATAGGGGATTTTGGTGGGGCAAACCTAAATAATATCAAAATCCATTTTATTTTCCTACTTTTGGGAAAAGTAGGTGGTGACTCTGTTTCAATTTGATAAATAATGCATAGATATTATGGAACAGTAACACCTGGTCAATTTTCTTGTCAAGATGGCAGAATAATTATGGAGGCAACAATCAATAAGAGAGTTGAAGGAATTGAAACAACAAAGGCTACAATTGGACCAACAAATGCTATGGTTGAATCAAGGATTGCTAAAATTGGGAGTTAAACGTGTTTCAGATGCATCTTGATATACAAATGTCAGTAGATCTTGGACACCACAAGTGCCACATAATACAACTGAGAACTTAAGCAATGAAGGTAATGCATTCTATTCACAATAGAACATTTTTGCATCTCGGTCTTCACATCAAATGAATATGTATACTGTCCCTCTTGGACAAAGATTTGTAAGCCATTGGGATTAGCAACACAATCCCTCTCCTGAGCATTGTACATATCAGTACCAAATGCCATATCAAAATGTGCAACACAATGTCATCTCTCATGGAAGTGTAAATCAAAATCTACAGTAAGGCATATGTCAGAATCAACAATCTGTGAAGAAAAATGGTGAGTATCTTTATATTCAAGAAAGAAAGAAAAGTCTTTTGGATGCCTTTCTTAATATTAGGAGATATAAAGAGGAATATGGGTATTCTTTGTTTATAAGAATGATGGATATTTGTAGGAAAATACCTACTAGTTTCTCACCTAGTAAGCCTGAAGTAATTGAGCAGTTCATGAAAGTATATGAGCCCAATTCAATTCATTGGCCTGAATCATGGGTACCAGTTGCTTATAGTCAAATATATGAATGGAATGACATGGTAGATAAGAAAAAGTATGAGGACACTATCAGATACGAAGAAAATAGTGAGATGACTAGTGAATATGAAGATGAATTTGTTGAGGACAAATCTTCCACTTTGGGAGATGATTGAGGCATTAATGTTATTGTCGAGGACACACCATCTGGGGAGTATATCAACAATGATTTAGATGATATGGAGGGAGAGCCAAATTGTAATTCAAACTGTGAAGAAGAACTTGTGAATTTTGATCTACAACAAGGTGATTCTTGTAGTTCTTATGGAGATCAAGAAGAGGAAGAAATAGTAGAAGATATGGAAGTAGAGACATGTTCACTCAGTAGTGAGTAGGTTTCAGATTTTTTAACTCTTGAATACCAGAAATTTGCACACAAATATGCTTCTAAAGTTTTGGGTCCAACCTATATTTACTTTGATAGTGAGAATACTGAGTGTACTGATTCATATGACTCCATGTACATTTCTCAGAATGATAAAGAGATCTTTGAAGCTGATCAAGAATTTGTATATGTCCAAGGCAAGGATGACTGCATGGATCAAAACTATATGTCATTACTAACTGGTGATAGGAAAGAAATGGAAAGTATTTCTGATTTGATTGTTTGAGAATATGTTGATGAGACATAATTTTTAGATTTCCAAGAGAAGCATTCAGATTTTCAAATCCCAATACAGCTGCCTGATCATTTAACAATACTTAATAATGAGAAAAATAGTGAAAGCACCATTGAATATGGATACACTTTGTATAATGAAGGTGACAAAGATTTATCATATGATGAACTAAAAAGTAGTGAAAGGAATATGAGTCAAGTTGAACACAATGATTTTTTGAAAATTTTCAATGACAATGCATGTAGCAGGATAGATGGAATGAACAGTTTCAAAAGGAACGTGATGAGCTCAAATCAGAATAAAGTCTATGATAGAGGAAAGTATAGGCTCTTCTTTTGGGTGGCCTTGGGCCATCATTTATGGTTTGAATTTTAGACCATAGTAGATATAGAGGATTAAGGATTTCTAGTGCATAGACAATTCTTAACAAACCTCTTTAAACATCCTTTTTCCATGCATAGTAGCTTAGGAATTTTTAAAGGGACTGGGAATTTCCAATACATGGACAATCCCAGAGTTCCCTCATTGAAAACATTCATTTTCTTTCTATTTACAGTAGTGTAGGGTCATCTTCCATTTTCCATCTCCTTCATTTTTCACATCCTTTGATGTCTTGGTCTACTCTCCCAGTGATATTCTACATTCTTCGACTGATTGGAAAATCACTCATCCCCAACAGGAGCCATTGTTAGAACCAAAATTTTCATAAAAAATTCTAAGAGGTTTTACCCATTTGATCCCACTATTTTGCTATCTTCTTCATTTATTAATTCATTTTACCCCCATTCATAATGTTAAAATACCTTTTACTACCATTGTTTACCATTCATAGCCTTCACTTCTTTATAGTGGCCTTTTGCAAAGTGGCTCGAGGTATCACGGTTACCAATAGTCATGTAACCCTTAGCGCTATACTACAGATAGTTATCATGAAGACTACGGTAGAGCGGTGGAAGGTCGGCATAGTGGTCAATACAGCTCACCACACAACCGTAGATGGTCAGAGAGGTACCTGTGGTGGCACAGTGGAAGAAGGCAAGTGATGAAGTAGCGGTGGAAAGAGGCTATTGCGGTACCACTGGTGGTCATCATAGTGACCATGATAGAACGGTGGTTGGGAGATAAGCAGTGAGGGTGGCAGTCAAGATGGTTGCCACACAACTGCTAGGGGTCAAAGAGGAGATTGCAATAGCATGGGGATAATAGTAAATGTTGGACACCGCAGTACCTCCAGGGGTTAAAACAAAGACCGCGGTAGAGCGGTGGAAGGGACATGGGCAGTGATAGTAAGACATTGTGTAGTCGTGGGGAGAAAATAGATAGACCATGGTAGGGTGGTAAATGTAAAGGAAGCTATGGAGACAAGAAATATTAAGCAACGGGAAAAGTAATAAAATAGGAAGACATGGTCACTATAGTTTAAAATATTTAATTTTCTGATAAGGTAATTTAACTAAATATTTTAATTTTTGTTAATGAATGTGAAGCAGTTGTAATGGGAAAGTGAAGGGTCACAACCCTTGGTATGTAATGTATAAATAATTTGAAAAATTAGTTAGAGGAGGAGGTGAGTCATAGTAGTAGTTAGATTTTTTCATAAAATGAAGACTGGGAATGTAAACAATGACAAATTTTCTTGAAGTAGAATCAATGGAGATAATATATTTTAACTGGTGAAGTTATTTATTGGTGTTCAATTGTTGTGTCATATCAATTCATATTCTTTATTTGGTTGTCTCCAACTTGAGGTCTTTTAATCATTTAAATCAACATATCAAGTATATCTCTGATTTTCCAAAATGTATTCCCATTTTCTGTGATTTAATTAATTGGTGTCTGCAAGTCAAAATTAAATTATTTTAACAAGTCACAGTGATTTAAGGATTTATTCTGGATGGTTAAAGAAGAACTAGATTAAGAAACATTCCAGCACAATTTATACAAGTCATAAATTCAGTAAAGTTTTATGCTAGTCATAGAATTTTCAAAGTGCCCAACAACTAGAGTTAAGCCAAAGAGGGAAACACATATCATTCTTAATTTTGACTCCATTTCCCATGTGGATAGAAGGCATTGATCTATCACAGCCCAAATGATAAAATTCATAATAAATAACATATTCCAATTCTTTCTTTTATGTAGTAGGATTAGTAGTTATGATTTTATCTATTCACTTCCAATTGCCATTGTGAATAGATTGATTGAGTAGGAAATATATTTCAAATCTGCAACATAAACATAGGTGCACCCACCTAGGTTTAGCAGAGCCTAAAGAGAAGAAGGTTCAATTAGGTTAATTGGCCTTGTATGTTGGCCAAAAATGTTGTGAGAGCTTGGCAACCTCTTGTGGTTAAAACCTGTGTTTTTGAGACCTAACATAATCCACGTGTTTTCTTGACAAATGTGATTTCCATGATCATTTACAATTGTTTCTTCTCTTAATAAAGCCTTATTGCAATTAGGGGAGCTATTGGGAGATGGAGTTTTGGTAAGAAAAGTGGTTGCAATGATTTGATCTTCATGTTTTCTAATGTCTTCTAGAGGGGGAAGAGGATAGGAACAATCAAGACTCTCAATGTATGTGCTTTCTTTCACCAAGATACCTTTGTCACTAATAGGAGAGATATATTGAGAGAAGAAAAAGTATGATTGTTATGATTATCTATAATACCTTCCTCACCAATGGGCAATTCAATATTAAGGATTGTGTTAATGGTTTGATCTGCTCGCTCTAGGATGTTCTCACAACTTTGAAAGATAGTAGAAGGATGACTAAAATGTTTCTTGATGACCTCATTTTTGTATTCTAAATTGAATTCATAAGAGGGGATGTTGTACTTATGCAATCCATTTGTAACCATATCAAAGCCACATCTCTTGAAAGAAAACATGCTATCATGGAAAAGTAGAGAAAGTGCAATGCAATGACCTAAAGTGAAATGAAATTTTCAGATTTGAAACAAGGTAATTTACTTATTACACTATGAAGTGGTCTGAAAATGGAATGTTGTAAATGAAAATTTGGAATTAAGCAATTCATGAATGAACTACTTTAAGCTAGATTTAGCAAAATGCATGAAACAAAAAGTCAACCCATTGAAACAAATAACCAATGGCAAGAAAAAGAAGCACACAAATTCATTGTTTAACCCTAAAAATTGTAACCTTAAACTCTACAAGGACTAACACACCATCAAGGGCATCTTTTTCCTACTAATGAAATTAGGACGTTCTAGAAATTGGAACAACTAGCAAACACCTTAGATAGGGTTATGGGCAAAAAACCTACAGAGGGACTAAGACGCCAGGAAGGGCGTTTTTGTCCCAGTAGAGGATTTTTTCAGAAAAAATAAAATAAAAATTTGAGTTATTAACAATGTTCCCAAGCTGCCTACGTAAGGACCTGATGTGAGAAACAATTTGTTTTGCAAATGAAGGCTAGAAAAAGTAACTAGTGACAAGAAACTGGATGCAAAAGTGAATGCAATTTTTTCAATTTTGAATTTATAATAAAAATGTTCCCAAATGTAATTAGGATGATGAACAATGCACTTTTCAATTTTTCAATGAAATCAGATGATGCAAGAAAGTAAAAATATAACCAATATACACTTTCACTAATGTAGATATAGGAAACCCTAAATGCAATTTCACTAATGCAAAATGTAAGAAACCCTAGATGTACTTTCACTAATGCAAGATGCAATGAATGCAATCTAGATATAGGACTCTAAAGGACTCCAAATCAAAAAAGAAGAATGTTCAAAGAATTTTGGCTCACCAAAATGAACCGAAGATAAAATAGGAAATGGGTGATTACCTATTCTATCTAGCTCATTCAGTTATATCCTAGGAATCCTAATTGGATTGACTAACAACCTCACAAGGTGAGTAAATTCACAATGAGGAAGACCTAGGAAGGGTTCTTTTAGATTTTAAGGGGTTCACTTGGAAGAAAATGCTTGGAAAAGATAATGTTGGAAAACACAATGTGATATGTAGAATGACCTAAAATAAGCTAAATGAGAGATGCAAATAATAAAAATATGCAACGCCAAGTTAGGGTATGTGTACTTGGGAAGTCTGGAGATGTTTTGAGGATTCTATAAATGCAAAGAAGCTATCAAAATATGCCTTTGAAGACTAAGATTCCCAAGATGGTGTATTAGTCTCGTTGCTATTTTTGGACGCAAACACAAAATCTTTGTATGTCAAAACCGAATCTAAAAGATATGCTTGGGAGGACTAAGACTCCCAAGGTGACATATTAGTCCTGCTCTGAATTTTTGAAAAGTTTGAAATTGGTCCTAAGCTCCAAGGTTTGCACTTGCTTATTATCGAATCTCAGGTTCAAAAACTTCCAGATCTGGCCTGTAGGTTAGTTTCCGTGAAGATAACAAATTTGTAATGAAACTTTGCAACTTTTACAAATTTGCACTTTGAGTGATCTTCAAGTCTTCAAACTAGATCTTCAAGATGGGAAAGACTTATTGATTGTTAGTGAATGGGGGTTTTCCTTGGTCAAACCCCTTGTTGGTAATTAAATCTTGAAATGAAATAAATAAATGAAGAAAAATGGTGAATGAACAACCTACAATGCTAAAACTCACCAAACCCTTGTAAAGTATGCAAACTTGTGTTAAATGGCTGCAATGGATATGGAACTTGAATCAAAGGAAATTCTTGATAGATCTTGAATTGCTTGCTAGCTTGAATCAAAACCCTACATCACAAATGTTAGCACAACACACATGATGCGAGAAGATCTTTGACATGATTATTGAATCTTGATGATTGCTCCAAATGCTTGATGAATTTCTCTCGAATGCTCTCACAAAAGACGGGTTGAAATGAATGAATGAACCTTGTATTTATACTTATCTATGCTTAATATCTTGAAATTATATCACACCAAGCCAACATATGACTTCATTAAATGAATGAGGCTAAATCTTGCCAAAATTTGAATTTAAATCCTAAAAATGACTCAAGGAGGACTAATACGCCCTAGGTGGCATCTTAGTCCCAAGTGATGAAACTTGGGGCATAGGGTCAAAAAGGGGCCCAATTAAGATGCCTGAAAATCAAGGTCCCAAAACCTTAGGGGAGAAAGACAACCTAAGTGGTGTTTTAATCCCAACCAAAAATCAGGGGCACATAGACCAGAATCATTAGGATTATTATTTATGCATTGGATAATGTTGAGATTAGATAGAAAAATATGTCATTCATAGGGATTGTGGACATAAAATAGGATGAATTAATCCATAAAGAAGGATAAAATAAAGCAAGGTAGGCCCAAAAAAGTACGAAAATGCAAGGGTATGCATTTTACTACACTACAATATGTGAAAAGACCTTGTATTTATACTTGTTTATGCTAAATTTCTCAAAAGTACAACACTACAAGTTGACATAAGATCTAGGAGAATAAAATCTCACCAAGAATTTGAATTTAATTTAATTTTAAGCCAAATGGGATTCATAAACCATAAGTGGCGTATGACTCCCATTAGCCCAAGCTTTGGGACTCATTTTTCAATAAATGCTTAGATTCATGTGAAATCCATATTGTGGCCCCAAAATATAGGTGGGACCCATATGCCCAAGGTGGTGTATGAGTCCTAGATCACTAAATATGGGTCATACAATCAAAAAACAAATGAATCATGATTAGATGTTGATAAATTTCAGGATTATTGTCGAAATGATGCATTAATTAAGGCTTGTGGATATAAAATAAGGCCAAATAAGACATAAATAAGCCCAATTTATTAATGAAACACTAGATTACTATGAAAGTGTTAGGATACACTTTACAACACCCTAAATAAGGCACACCTAGGTCTATTTAATTTACAAGGGCCCAAGACCTAATGTAAATGTGTTAAACACATTCAACTTAATTCAATAGGGGGGGCCCAAACGAATGCAAAAATTTAGAGGGATACATTTTTCGTCATTACATTTAGCCCCCACTTTAGTGAGAGGTGGAACTTGATTCAAGCTCACACTAAAGTAGAAAAACTCATGTTAAGAGGGGTTCAAATGTATTAATGCTAGTTAGATAAGATGACAATGATCAAGAGGGATGATCAAGCTCCTAGGATCAAGATCCTATAGAAAACCAACATAGGTGCAAAAGAACATGCATGAAAATGATATAAGGAGCAACAACAAGGCACAAGCATACACTACCAAAGATAGAGAAAATTAAAAAAAAAAGAAGGGGGTTGATCAAGATTTCACCATTTGTCCCGCACATTATGGATCAAATCTAAGTTGTTTTTGAATTGTAGATAATGAGACAAGGAATGGTTACCTCCTAGTGTATCTAGGTCATTCAATTATGTCCTAAAAACCCTAATTGGATTGACTATCAACCTCACAGGGTGAGTCAATTCACAATTAGGAGGACCTAGGAGGCGGTTCTTTTTAGCTTTAAGGGGTTCACCACCAAGAAAATGCATGGAAAATACAATGTTGTAAAACACAATGCGATATGCAAAATGACCTAAAATAAGCTAAATGAGAGATGAAAATAATGAAAATATGTAACACCAAGTTAGGGTATACATACTTGGAAAGTTTGGAGATGATGTGAGAATTTTGGAAATGCAAAGAAGCTACCAACATATGCCTTGGAGGACTAAGATGCGCAAGATGGCATATTAGTCCCATTGTTATTTTTTAGGGAAAATACATAATCTTTGGATGTCGGAACCGGATTTAAAAGAATTTCCAAAAGATATTCTTGGGAGGACTAAGACACCCAAGGTGGCGTATTAGTCCTGCTCGAAATTTCTAAAAAAATTGAAAGTGCTCCTGAGCTCCAAGGTTTGGACTTGCTTCTTTTCAGATCTCAGGTTCTGAAACTGTTGGATCTGACCTATAGGTGATTTTCCATGAAGATTCCAACTTTCCAATGCAACTTTATAAATTTTACAACTTTTCACTCCAAGTAATCTTCAAATCTTCAACCTAGATCTACAAACAGAAATGGACAAGATGGGAAAAACTTGTTGTTTGTTAGTGAATGGGGGTTTTCCTTAGTCAAACCCCTTTCTTGGTAATTAAACCTTGAAATGAAATAATGAAATGAAGGCAAATGGTGAATGAACAACATGCAATTCTACAACTCATCGAACCCTTGTAAAGTCTACAATCTTGTGTGAAATTGTTGCAATGGATATGGATCTTGAAATGCTTGATAGATCTTGAATTTCTTGCTTGAATCAAAACCCTACATCAAAAATTTTAGCACAACAACATACATTATGCAAGAATAGCCTTTGATATGATGCTTGAATCTTGATAATGGATCCAAATGCTTGATGAATTTCTCTTGAATTCTCTTGTGGACTTAATTCTTCTAGAATAAATGCTCCCACAACTTGCTTAGATGAAAAATGAGTGAAGGAACCTTGTATTTATACTTATTCATGCTTAATATATTGAAATTACAATAGAACAAGCTAACCTATGAAATAATTAATTAAAGGAGGCTAAAACTTGCCTGAATTTGAAATTGGGTCCCTAAAATATGTCTAGGGTGACTAAGATTCCCTAGATGGCGTATTAGTCTCGAGGGTCAAATTTTGGGGCACAAACTCCAAAAAGGGTCCTTTCTAGGTGGTTTCAAAATTAGGGTCCCAAGCCCCATGGAGGACAAAGATTCCCAAGGTGGTGTTTCTAATCCACAACTCAGGGACACACAGAGATAAACATTAAATGATCATTTATCTTTTGAGGTTTGTCAGGATTTGATATAAAAATATAGTTTATTAGGCTTGTGGATGGAAAATAGGACCAAATTAAGCCATAAAGAAGTATAAATAAAGAAAGGTGGGCCCAAAAAAGTTTTAAAATGAAAGGGTATGTATTTTACTACACTACATTTAGTCCCAACTTTAGTGAGAGGATGAAATTTCTTCAAACTCATACTAAATTAGCGAACCACACAATCAAGAGGGGTTAATATGTACAAATGTTAGTAAGATAGGATGAGAACGATCAAGAGGGATGATCAAGCCCCCAAGGTCTAGATCTTATGACAAACCAACATAGGCGGGTGATCCCACAAAGCTGGTTTACAATTTCTAAGAGGAACTGATTCTAGATGAAATCACATATTTTTAGAAAATATAATGATTTAAGCCTTTAAAAGTTCCATTTTAAGGATTCCACTTGAAGATGGTTTGATCAAACCACCTTAGATCAAACCCCCTTGGATAGAACCTTGCTAGTTTTAAACCATACCTATAAATGAGTCTCCTTTACACCTATCAAAATGCTAATAAAAAATCACTTTTGATTTAACTTTTGGGGGATCAAATGAATTCATTTAAAATTTATTTTAAATGATTATGGTAGTCCTATAAATGAGCTATCCCACGAATATAATTTTAATATGTTTTGCTTTTTTTATGTATGTGTTTTTTTAGTTTTATTAAAAATAGTTTTTTCACCGAAAATCAAGCTCTCTATTTTGCACATGTGGAAAATAGAAAATTATCAAAAAATATTTTTGTGCTGGGTATTGATGTCCTTGATCCATTAAAAAAATAAAAATTGAATTTTCATACATATAGAAAAGGTTATGTTGTATACCGTCCACCTATGTTTGAATTGCAATTGGTTTGACTTCAAAACTCTATTAAGGAAAAAATATTTAATGAAAAAATATGAGACCAAATGAAAGTGCTATATATCATAGTTAAAAATCTAAATTCGAAAAAAATAGAATTTTATCCTTCATACAAAAAAATTTATGTTGTATACGGTGAGCGTCACTTTTTAAAAATGTTGTTTTCTGAAAAATACCAGTTTTTGTGGGAGATGGAAAAAGAAGTGAAATCTTAATCCAAAAATTTTGAAAAAAATATTTTTATAATCTACAAATAAAATTTGATGAGACTCTAGTTTACATCATCTTCAAATTCCTCACGGTTTAGATGCAATAGGTGCCCGAATGTGAAGATTTGGTTAAAAATAATAATTTCAGTGTCTAGTTTGGCCAAAAATTGTAAACCACTATTGTGGGATCACCCAGGCACAAAGGAAAACACTTGTGGATTCAATATATGAATCCATAACCATATCGCAAACATACACCATCAAAGATATAAAAAAATGAGAAAAGGAAAAAGGAAAAACAAAACAAAAAAGAAAAATGACACGAGTCAAGCTTCAACTAGTCATCCAACACAATGGACCAGGTCTAGGCTAAAGAGGTTTACAAGTGGAACACATTTTCTACTATAGATGCAAACAAAAAACATGCTCCCAAGGGCTACTGGGAGTTATTTGTCCACTAGGTGATCCCCAGGAAGTCTATATCAACATCATACCCCATGACTATGATAAGGAATAGAAGAAAATGCATTCTCACACGGGCTAGTGAAGCTAGTTATTCACTAGGTGAGCCCCAGGGGACCATATCAAAGTCATACCTCAATGAATTTAATAAGGTACAAAAATGCATGCTCAGATGGGCCAGTGAAGCTAGTTGTTCACTAGGTGAGCACCAAGAAGTTCATATCAAAGCTATACCTCCACGACTCTAATAAGGACATCAGGAAAATCCAACAAGAAAGAGGGATGTACAAAGGGATTTTTCTTAGTTCGTGCGAGGTCTCATCTTAGGGAACATTGTGCTTAATGTTTCCAAGAGAGGAAAATTCAAAGAAATACCACACTCTCGAAGGAAATCAAACCCAATGACACCACCCAGAAAAGGATGCATCACAAGAAGAAAGGAAATTTCACAATGAAACGTGAAATAAAATGCAACTAAAATCATGTCAAATGATAATGCCAATGTATGCCTCCACTTTAAAGGAATTGCTAACACTATGTTGTGATCAATTGCTTTAAATTAGCCAAAAAAGGAAGGAAAAGATAGTATGTCGCATGCGAGCCAACTTAAGGCATGTCGTCCACATCCCAAGCTTTCTCTTATATGTACATGAAAGGTGGGCAACTAGCCAAGAGAGACAGCGAAAATTGACATATAAAGACAAGGCTATCTAACCCCTTGCCCACACTGAGTGTAGGACAAGGATGATCCAAAATGAAAGGAGGAACTATGTGCTTCAACCCAAGGGAGAGCACCACAATTCTTAAGATGTTGAATATTTATATTTAAAGCCCTACATTCATTAGTATCATGACCATCAACTCTGTGATATGTGCAAAATGAACTCTTGTAGTAGAATTTCTTTTGTGTTCTTGGATGGAGATAAATCAGATGATCTTGGAGGAGTCTCATCAAGATACTCTCTTGGTCAAAAGTAGGAGATGTTGCTTTGTTTTGCAAAAAATATATCTTTTTCTTAGTACAAGATGTCATAATTACACAATATTTTTTAGATTGTGAGATTTTGTTCTCTCCTTTATAGGAGGGTGTAAAATCTAACGAATTTGAATCATTAGTGTTTTGCATGATGACATTGACATCAAGCAAGGATTTCTTTGTTTGCTTCCCTTTTTACAAAGGATAAAAATCAAGACCACTAGTGTCTATCAGTTCAAGATGCAATACTATTAAAATTGTCTTAGAAGGATGTTTTGTGATAGTGTTGATATTAAGTGAAGGATTATTTGTTTTTTTCGAGGGACAATAGCCAAGGACATTAGTCTTTTCTTGTGTGTGTCGCATTATGGGTACATAGATACCTTGTTCTCTAGCACCACATCCTTTTCCACTGTAACCAAGTTCTTTCATAAGTTCATAACCTTTTCAATAAATATTTTTCATTTATTTTAGATTTGGTGGTTTCTCATGATTAAGTTCATCATAGTTAGTTGAGTAATTTGGTGTCTCATTTTCTAAAGTGGTTGAGGTGGATGCTTTCGAAGAGTCGTCCAAATTTTGTGTTGAAATTTCCACTATTTCTTTTCCCTTATCTGAATCTTTTTTTATGATCTTGTATTCTCCCATGAATGTATGATTAAAAGCTAAGGAACCCCAATCATCTTCTAATATCTTCGTGACTTATTCATTGTGTTTTTCTTTATCTTTCTGTTGTGTGGGTTCAACTTGTGTAGTTTGTGTTAATGTTTTCAAGGGGTTGTCTTTGTTTTTCTTGAGTTGTAAGACACTACAAGGCTCATCATTAGCGTCCAATGTATAGACTTTGTTAGTGAATACATAATTCATTTTACAATGAAGGGTAGAGGGCACAACACACATCTCATGGAACCATGGTCTGCCTAAAAGGAGATTGTACGAAAGAACATGAGGCATAACATGGATTGGGGTTTATAATGTATCCTTGCCAAGTGTAATAGATAAAGTGATCACTCCTAGTGATTTATTTCCCACATTATCAAATCCCTTAATAGATAAAGAGTTAGGTTGAATTTTTGATTTATTGATGCCAAGCCTATCCAAAAGGGTTACACTTGTACACACATTTAACCTTGCCCCATTGTCAACAAGGGTTTGCTTTCTCCCTGTCATCTTATATTGAGCTATTATCATGAGAGTATCACATTTTTTTGCACTTCCAAAGTAGGGAGCTCACTTTGGTGGAAAACAATGTCAGCATTTATTCCTTGAATCAGGGCTGCTATGTCATTCGGTTGCGCATTAGAAGGGATAGGAACTTGTTGTAAGGCATTTTGAATCCTATTATGATAATGGGGGAGGCTTGCATAAGGTCCCATAAATATATCTTAGCAAGAGTATTATTAAGTTGTTCGACAAGATCATACTCCTTTCTATTTTGTGAAGGAAAATTAGGGGGACCTAGTAAGATGGGATTAGGCAATGAGAGGGATGTTGAACATGTTTGTCTTGGTTGTATATTTTTCCTAATGTTGTGTGTATGAGCAGCGGTATTGTAACATGATTGTTTTGAAACATTTTTCTTAGGTTGTTCAAGGATAAGAACAGGTTTGTTTTGAATTTGTGGTTTTTCCGAGGGTGAATAAAGGATAAGTTTAGGCTTGGGAGAGTACTCCGAGGGATATCTAATGTGCATAACCTCAGAAAAATTGTCATTATTTTAATAATATCTTATTGAAGAGGAGTCTAATGTTACTTCAACATCTTCATCTAAAGAAATATTATTAACAATTTTTTCGTTTTCTTGCACCATGATATCTTCCAAAGGGGGAGAGTTCTTAGAACTAAAAACTAAATGTTTGTGGCATTCAAAGGTTGGTTCTTCTCCAATGACTTCATCACATGTACGGGGGTTATTCATGGTTGAATGAATTTCATCGATCAAAGTATCTTCTTGACAACGAGGAGAGATATTAGGAGAAGAACAAGTATGATGATCATTTGTGATTTTATTCTTTTGTTCCCTAATACCTTCCAAAATAGGATAAGTAGGGGAAGGATCATAAAGAGGGTTGTTATAGACCTTAAATATTTGATCATCTAACACAAGTATATTATCCTAATCATTTACAATCTCATTCTCTTGTGCTATAATATCTTCCCAAAAGGGATGAGGAGAAGGACAAGAAATATCTTCCCGATTCTCAATGATTGTATCTTCTTTCACCAAGATACCTTCATCACTAAAAGGAGAGGTATTAGGAGAAGAAAAATTATAATCATCATGATTATCTATGTTTCTATTCTCTTGTATGACATCATCCTCACAAATAGAAGAGATGAGTGGGGGTGTAGGTTTAAAGCAAGCATCACCATTTTCACACTCTTGCACTAAGAGACTCTCATCACTAGGGAATGCTTTAAATGAATGACTAGCATGCTTATTGACTAACATTTTCTTTGCAAATTTGGAAAGGATAGATCTACTAAAATTTTTGAACTATAATCTATGCAAACTCAAAAATGAAATGTCAAGGCCCAAAATGGAAAGTTTAAATGCAATTTTGAGATTTCAAACAAGGTATTTTGCTGATTATAATATGCAATGATCTAAAGGATGCAATGTTGTAAATGAAAATTTGGAACTGAGTAATGTATGAAGCGAAGCACTTTAAGATAGATTTAGTAAAATCCATAAAACAAGGAGTCAACCCACTGAAACAGGTAACCAATTCCAGCAAATAGAAGCATAAAAATGTTGATTCAGGTCTTAAAAACTGTAATCTAAAATTCCAAAGGGACTAAGATGACAAGGATGGTGTATTAGTCATCCTAATGAAATTTGAAGGTTTCAGAAGCTGAAACAGATAGCAAATCACTTAGATAGGGTACTGCAACAGAAAACTAGAGAGGGACTAAGATGCCACCAAGGGTTTTTTAGTCGTAGCAAGGGTTTTTTGTAGAAAATAAAACAATTTTGGGTTGATAACTATGTTCCAAAGTTGCCTACCTAGGGACCTAATGTTCGAAAAAAAAAAAATTGTGCAAATGAAGGGAAGAAAAAGTAACTAATGACAAGTAATTGGATGCAAAATTGGATGCATTTTCTTCAATTTTGAATGCAATAAGGATGTTTCTAGATGTAATTAAGATGATGAATAATGAACTTTTTAGTTTTTCAATGAAATGAAATGATGCAAGAAAGTAAAAATGTAACCTATATGAACTTTCAGTAATCAAAATATAAGAAACCCTAAATGCAATTTCACTAATGAAAAATGAAATGAATGTAATCTAGATCTAGGACTTTTAAGGGACTTCAACTCAAAAAGATAAGAATGTTCAAAGAATTCAGGCTCACCAAAATGAACCATAGATAATGTGGGAGGGAATGGTTACCTCCTATTCTATCTAGGTCATTCAGTTATGTCCTAAGAACCATAATTGGATTGACTATCAACCTCACAAGGTGATTCAATTCACAATTAGGAGGACCTAGGAGGGGGTTCTTTTCAGCTTTAAGGGGTTCACCACCAAGCAAATGCTTGGAAAAGATAATGTTGGAAAATACAATGTGATATTAAAATGACCTAAAATAAGCTAAATGAGAGATGCACATAATGAAAATATGCAACACCAAGTTAGGGTATGTGTACTTGGGAAGTTTGAAGATGATGTGAGGATTCTGGAAATGCAAAGAAGCTACCAAAAATTCCTTGGAAGAATAAGATGCCCAAGATGGCATATTAGTCTCGTTACTATTTTTTGAGGCAAATACAAAATCTTTGGATGTCGAAACCGGATCTAAAAGAATCCCTAAAATATATGCTTAGGAGGAATAAGATGGCCAAGGTGGCATATTAGTCCCACCCTAAATTTTTGAAAAGTTTGGATGTGGTCCTCAGCTCCAAGGTTTTTACTTGCTTCTTTTTAAATCTTAGGTTTTGAAACTACTGGATCTAACCCGTATGTGAGTTTTCATGAAGATGACAACTTTGCAATGCAACTTTGCAATGTTTACAACTTTTCACTCCAAGTGATCTTCAAGTCTTCAACCTAGATCTGCAAACATAAATGGATAGGATGGGAAAAACCTATTGTTTGTTAGTGAATGGGGGTTTGCCTTGGTCAAACCCCTTTGTTGGTAATTAAACCTTGAAATGAAATAATTAAAAGAAGGGAAATGGTGAATGAACAACATGCAATGCTACAATTCACCGAACCCTTGTAAAGTCTACAATCTTGTGTAAAATGGTTGCAATGGATATGGATCTTGAAATGCTTGATAGATCTTGAATTGCTTGCTTGCTTGAATCAAAACCCTACATCACAAATTTTAGCACAACAACACACATGATTCAAGAATAGCCTTTGATATGATGCTTGAATCTTTATAATAGATCCAAATTCTTGATGAATTTCTCTTGAATTCTCTTGTGGACTTAATTTTTCTAGAATAGATGCTCCCACAACTTGCTTAGTTGAAAAATGAGTGAAGGAACCTTGTATTTGTACTTATTCATGCTTACTATATTGAAATTACACTACAATAAGTTGACATATGAAATCATTGATTAAATAAGGCTAAATCTTGCTTGAATTTGATATTGGGTCCTGAAAATAAGCCTAGGAGGAGTAAGATGCCCTTGGTGGCATATTAGTCGCAAGGCTCAAATTCTAGGGCACAGACTCCAAAAAGTGGCCTTTTTAGGTGGTTTCAAAATCAAGGTCCCACAACCCATGGAGGAAAAAGATGCCCAAGGTGGTGTATTAGTCCCAGTCCACAAATCAAGGACATGCAGACATAAAAATTAAATGATCATTTATCTTTCGAGGTTTTTCATGATTTTCCATAAAAACATATAGTTTATTAGACATTTTGATGCAAAATAGGACCAAATTAAGCCATAAAGAAGCATAAATAAAGGAAGGCAGGCCCAAACAAGTGTGAAAATGCAAGGGAAAGAATTTTACTACATTATAGCTTTTGTACAAAAATGCATGCTCACTCTGAATTAATGGAACTCTAGGCCATCCATAGGGTGAGTATCCATAAAGGTGAGACACATATGTATGCGACTAGTATGCACTCACACACACAAGCAAGTGGTTATGGGAAAGTCATGCCTAAGTTTGGCTTCCCATACAACTAGACCAAAGCTATACCTCTTGATAACTTTCATAAGGAGCCACACAACAATGAACTTCAAGCTTCATGAGGCAAGAAAATATTTTTATGCTTGTAACTCATGAAAAAACAAGATGGCTCCACAAGCATGCAAAGTGTGTTATGCAAGGTGGCCATATAACAAAAATTATAAATTAAACATAGTGTAAGGAGAATTCAAAGGATTTTTTCTTAATTCATATAAGGTCTTAACTTAGGGAGCATTGTCCCTAATGTCTCCAAGAGAGGACCAATCAAAGAATATAAGATTCACAACTTAGGGGATGTAGTGTGCCGCATCAAGCCACTACTTGAGGAATATCATATGTTAAGAGATATCGTGCTCTTGAGGAACATCACACCCAATCTCACCACAAAGTGAAAGATGCATCACATGAAATAAGAAGAATACACAATGAAACATGAAATGAAAAAAGAATAATGCCAATGCATGCTCCCACTTTAAAAAAGTTTCTAAACACCATGCTATGAGCAATTACTTTAAAGTAGAAAATGATAAATGCTAAAAATAAAAAGTACATGAGAGCTTATTCGGAAAGCCCTATGCCAAGTCATATGTTTTCAAATAAAGCTATGTCATGAAAAGGAGAAGGGGTTGCCCCCAAAATGAAACTATAAACTCTTGAGGGATCCATGGATTTGGGGTAAGTATGTTCTTGCTACAATGTTTTTATAGAGCTTTGAACTATCATTATTCCCCAAATACTCATAGAACCAAAAGAATGACATAAAGAGAGGGAAAATAAAGACAAAACCTTTTGCGTCAACACAAAAGAGACAAGAATGTCTGGATGCCTTACAACATAGAGAAGAATGTACATACAAATAGAGCCCAGGTATGTGCAGGATCATCATGGAAAAAATAGGTCATTAAGTGGTGATAAAATTTAGAAAAATCAGAGTTAGGCAAATTGACTTTAAAATTTTAATAAGTTATCTATATTATTTCAAAAATATCTAAGAATAGAATCTATATAAAATTGAATGTAGTTTCTAAACTACTAGGTTTATTTTATTTTTAAATCTATTTGGTGAAATTTTGAAATTTCAATGTAGTAGTACTTAAATTTTAGGGGAAAAATAAGAAGTAGGTGTCTGTTTGACCACCCTAACCACAATAAAATGATAATATTTTATATATAAGTAGAGGACTCATGTCCCCATGTGATGCATTTTTTTTGTAATTTTTTTCCAAGTAAATAATTAATTATGAATTTTTTATTACAAATTTTAAAAAACATAAAAACTCATATGTCTGACCACCTTAACTTGGTCAAAACTTCATGAAATTCAATTTTTATTTTTTAATCCTATAGCATGTGAAGCATTGAATGTGATGCATGTTTCAGATTCAAAAAATGTGATATCGTTTGAAAGCTATAGATGTTTTTCAATCAACCTATCAACCAGGACTTTAGTCATAATTCAAATAAAAAATGAATAATAATTATTTATTAAATTCAAAGTAAAGCATAATTTATATTGGTGGAAAGTTGAGAATCTCCTTTCAAAACCCTTTTCGTTTCATCAATTTTGGGTTAAAAGAAAGTCATCAGCCACATGGGCCATCATGATCCTGCACATACCCAAAGTAATGTCACAAAGAGAGAGAGGCATGAAACAAGACAGTACGGGAGATCACATTATGCACATGCAATCACATAAAAGAAGAAAATAAAATAATGCAAAAGACTAGTAAGGCACATGTGAGTCAACCTAGAGCAAGTCATTTGCATCCCAATCTCAATCGGTATAAGGGTAAAAGTACAGTTGTGTCACACTTTCAGCCAACTTATCAGCACAAGTGAATTTAAGTATTTCTAACTAAAAATATATTTTGGTCAAACATATGATCTTGTAAGATTCATTCTAGCTAAATTATATATATCCACAACTTTTCCAACTAAAATTGTTGGCTAAATGCATATGTAGCAACACTTTGAGGCCAATTTACTAAAAAAATAGATTTATTTGAAAAAAATGATGTTTTAAAAATTTCTATTCATGTAAATAACAATTTTTTAAAAATATTAAAATATCCGTTTATAGTTCCATAAGTCTAGTTTTCAAATATATAGATATACATATATTAATTATTAAATTATTATTTTTATTTTTCTTTTTATTTTTACTAAAAGTAGGTTACCAGCACAAAATATTAGGTTAATTACCATGACAAAGAAAAATAGTAAAACTTATTAAAAAAAAATTTAAAAAATATGATGAACTAGATAAAAGAATCTATATCAAGAGGGTATAGTTTTATTTCCGTTTTAGAGAAATTGATAATATGAAATTTGATGTCCAATGGAAACATCTATGTTTTAATATACACATATTTTAATATTTATTTAAAAATATATATTTTATCAAAAATGGAAAAAAATATATCCATGCATTGAAGTTTCAAGTTATAAATACACACAAAAAAATCAAAGGAGAAAAAATAAAAATTACTACATAAAGGTTGACGTCTCATGTGACTTCACTTTTTAGCATTTTTCAGCAACAAAATTATAGTGTCAATTTATAAAAAATGATACTCCAATAAATTTTTATTTAAAAAATAAATATACACGAATAAAATATACTAAAAAAGAAATATTTCCTCAGTTTACATCATTCCAAAATTCAAAACATATATGTTAGTTTTTAGTGATTCAAGTTTAAAAGTTGGATCATTGTTAGCCATTTCCTTTAAAAAGTGTGCCACAACTTTATGCTTTTACCCATAAACATAAAGAAGACAACTAGCCAAAGGGATAATAGCAAGTACCGAACTAGGGAAAGGCTTGTTTAATTCTTTCCCCAATTGTGTGCAAGACAAGAATGAGCTGAGGTAGGTGATGGGAAAGAGCTCCTTGAATTTTGAAATGATTTGCAATAAATGTAAACCATGTAATAGTGAGAATGTGATGATTCTACAACTATTACATGGAAAGGAGTGGGGGGACATGAATTAAGGGATTATTTCGATGATATCAAACATTTTAAATATTTGTTTTAAAGCACAACACTCATCAGTATTATATCCAAGAACTCTATGGTATCAACAAAGTGATGTGTTTGTGTTCTTAAGATTTCGAGATTAGTATTCTCTTATGGGTGGTAATGTAATCAATCCTTGGTTTAAAAATATTTGTAGAGTTATTTTAGTGGTAGTTGGTAGACAAGGGAATTTTAGTTTCTTTAGTTTGTAAGGCCTTCATTGCTTGCTAGATTCACTAACTTCTCGAGATTAATATTGAGGAGGAGGACCTAATATGATTCTATCATCCTTATCATCATTAGGAGGCATTGGCTATTCTTTAGGAAGGAGGATACTCGTGTCGGGAGGAGGATCTTGATATCCTAATCCATTAGTATCTTCAGTCGGTATTTTCTCTAAGAGGTGATGAATTTCATGTTCACTTGTTGTATCGCATCCTTGTTTTCTGAATATTGTGAATCATTTTTCATCTTTATATTCTACGTTGATTGGAGTATTTTTCGCTTTGTTAGCTAAAACAATGAAAATAGGAAGAGAGAGGGTTTCTATCCTTGAAGAGATAGGGCTCCTCCTATTTCGCTCAAGTTTCACTCAAGGAAACCTTAGAGATCTCAATCCAAGGATGTAAAGGGGAAAGAGATCTGAAATAGAGATGTTCTAGGATCTGATTAATGATTAGAGAGGGATTCACCACCAAGATAGGGCTTGGAAAGACTAATGAAATGAAATACCTAATGTTTAAACCTAATGCAATGCAAAAATTCACTAAATGACCTAAAAGTGCATGTAAATCAGAAAAAAAAAGTTGAGAAATCAGAGGTGTACACCTAGGAATCTTCAGAGGCTTTAATGAAGACTTCAAATGTTGAAAGCACTAAAATTAATGTTTGTTGGGACTCATACATCAGTATGGGAAATTTAGTTCCAAATTAGGGTTATAGGGAAGGAACAAAAAACTAGCAAAGATAATGGTTTCACTTGCCCTATGATGGCATCAATCACCCTTCCTTTATAAATAGGACCAAAAAATTTAGATGTCTCATTCTCCATCATCTCAACATCAGATCAATTTTGTGTGAAGCTTGGTTATCCATGGCTATGCTCCATGGAAGTTGTCTCGTTGATCATACATAAATTCTTAAAGTTTCCCTTTGACAGTGAAATTTTCACTGTGCACCATAGTGTCTTTAATCCTTTGTCTACTCGAGGGAACTTTTCATTAGATTTATTTTGGCCTGAGCCCATGGAACCTATTAAACCTCGAGAAGACTTGTTTTTAAAATCCTATCAAAAGTTCAAGGTGAAATGCATAGAAAACCTATCCCTTACAAGCATTCCTTAACCTATGAATGAGTCTCATATCCTTGATGAAACTATGATTGAACCTAAATAAATTCCAAATAACCAAGATGAACCTAATATTGATCCTTTTCCTATCTCCTACAAAAGACCATGAGATAACGAAAGCAATCCTATTATGCCACCTAAGATAAAAAAAAGTTTACAAAGCTAAAGAGAAAGTGGTTGAAAAAACTCATATGGTTCCTTTTGTTCCTCCCCCTAGGGAAGAAAATAGACCTATGGTTGATAAACCCGCTCCTACACAAACACAACCTGAAAATTGTACTAAAAGAAACAAAAATGCAAGAGAGCATAGGCATAGATATCATGCTCTTGGTTGCAGGTTAAATGAACAAAAGAAAAAAGAAAATCAAAATCCAAACTTGACTGAAGCAATACACAATGAGTCTCCCTCTTCACCACAAAAAAAGAGCCTATATTGCAACTGCAACAAGAGTTAAAACCTTCTTTAGACATTATAATTTTACCCCCCATTGTGATTTACCTAGATGTCGATGATGAGGTTGCTAAAATTGATGAATAAGTTCATAATGAATTGAATACATTATTTTCCTCTTCTATGAGATTACATGATAATTCTCCTAAGAAGAGTGTTAAACTAAAGGTAATAACCCTAGTTCGACACTTTCTATTGTCCCTTTAGCTATTTTTTCATGTTCTATATACGATGAACATAATTGGGATGTGGACAACCTACTAATAGGTTGACTCACATGTGTCTTTCTAATCTTTTGCATAATTTTATTTTTCATACATGTTTTATGTGGGCTTGCATGTGCATAATGTGATCTCCCCCATACTATTATGTTTGATGTCTCTCTCTTTTTGACATTCCTCTATTTGTACCTACATTCTTCTCTATCTCATAAACATTTTCTTGTGTTTTCCTTTTGGGGATTACCAAGGCGTTGAGAAATTCATATCTCTTCCATGTTGACCCAAAACAAATTATTTTTCTTCGCTCTCTTTGCACCATTCTTCTTGTTACATGAGTATTTGGGCAATGATGATAGTTCAGAGCTCTCTAAAAGCATTGTAGCAAAGACATACTGACCCTGAATCCATGGATCCCTCATGTGTTTGGAGTTTCATTTTGGGGACAACCCCTTGACCTTTTTCATGATGTAGCTTCATTTGGAAACATATGATTTGGTATAGGGATTTCCAAGTAAGTTCTCATGTCCTCTTTATTGTTAGAATTTATCATTATCTACTTTAAAGTAATTTCTCACAACATGGTGTTTAGCATTTTCTTAAAAGTGGGGGCAAACATTGGAATTATTCTTTTGCAATTCATTTTTCATTGTGTAGTCTTCTTCATGTGATTACTTCATGTGATGCATCTTTCGCTTTGTGGTGAAATTAGGTGTAATTTCTTTCAAGAGTGTGATCTCTCTTAGCATATTATATTCATCTTAGTGGTTTGATGTGACACACTGCATCCCCTAAGTTGTGAATCTTCTATTCTTTAATTGGTCCTCTCTTGGAGACATTAGGCACAATGTTCCCTAAGTTAAGACCTTACATGAACTAAGAAAAAATCCTTTGAACATTCCTTAAACTATTTATCATTTACAACATCTATTATATGGCCACCTTGCATAAGACACTTTGCTTTCCTGTGGTGCCATCTTGTTTGTTCATGAGTTTCAAGCATACAAATATTTTATTGCCTCATGAAGCTCAAAGTTCATTGTTGTGTGGAATATTATCAAATTTATCAACATATATGGCTTTTATATGGTTTTACGTATGGGAGCCAAACTTAGGCGTGACTTTCCCATAGCCACTTTCTTGTCTGTGTGAGTGCATATGGTGTAGGGCACCATAGGCAGATTAGCCTTAGAAATGCATATTAGGTGTTTAGAATATATTTTTGAGTTTTGATCATGAAAAAAATGTAATAAGGTTAAAATAATACCTATTTGGCATATTACATTCACATAGGGTTAGTTTTAGGCGCATTTCAAGAAGTTGGTGAAAGTTGCTTTTGCAACTTATCATTTTTGCATGTTTTTGAAGAATGAAGGCTCATTACACTTTCTTGATTTTTAATTGTGGTTTAGGATCTTGCACGTTAATTTTTTGAGCCTCTCAGACCTCAAGGAATGATTGATGTAACTTTGGGAAAGATAAAAAAGTGAAGGCGAAGCTCTGTTTTTTAATTTTTTGTGCATTTTTCTTAGTTTTCAAGCTCTGTATGGCCTCGTACAGTACTATCATGAGTTGAAATCAATGGGAAATATTTTTACAGATTCTTAGAATTATTTTAAGTCTTGTGTGGTGTCATTTCATCAAGGTTTAGCTTATTTTAAAGTATTTTTTTGTCTATCGCTTGGAAACCCTCCATTTCAAGGGTTTTGTGTGAAAAATGTAAGTTTAGGACCATTCCACTAGTGTAAAATGTGAGATGGCCTTCTCTAAAATATATGCCTAATTACATCAATTTGGAGAGCTAGTTAAAAGGTTAGGCTAGTTATTGAAATTGACATATGTGGGAGCCTTGCGGGTAAGTTAATGATTGATTTGTGTTGAGTTGGTTATCCTTAAGCTTAATCCACCCTTGCTCTACATCAGGTGGTATCAAAGCTTAGGCTTAGATCAATTGGGGAAAAGGAATTGAGTTGAAGAAAAGAAATTGCAAGTTAAAGTATTCAAAATGCCTCCAAAAGGTGGTTCAGTTGTTGCTAGGGAGATTAAGGCCCTAAGAGAACTTTAGGAAGATATGTTAGCCATGCTGGAAGCACTGGGAATTAGATAAAGAAGAGGAAAGGGTACAACATATGAGAGTGACCTGAAAGATGAGGAAGAAGGGGAATGTGAGAACCCCATACAAGGACCACAAGAGGAGCTGGATCATGAAGAAAATATTTTTCTAAAGGTGCTCAAGGCTGCAAAGGGAGAGGCTCATGAAGTGAAGATGGAATTACATATGTATGGTGATAAGATGAATGGTGAAGAGGTAATTGAGTGGATAGATTCCTTAGAAAACTATTTCAAATAAAAGGAGTTGGAAGAGGATAAGAAGGTAAAGTTTTCCAAAACTAAGTTGAAGGGACCAGCATTGAAATGTTGGAACTATATGCAAGAGGAGAGGACAAAGAATGGTAAGAAAAATATTGGTTCATGTGATAGGATGGTGGCTAAGGTGAAAATACAATTCCTTCTAGAAGATTATGAGATCCAAGTGTTTAGGAGGTTATAAAATTTAAGACAAAAAGAATTGGATGTGGTAGCATATACTCAGGAGTTCCACAAGTTGACCATAAGGTCTGGACACTCTGAGAATGAAAAGGAGATAGTAGCAAGGTACTTGAATAGTTTCAAATTCAATATTCAAGATGAGATAAGCCTCACTACCCCTAGGAAAATAGAAGAGTGCTTTCAAAATGGCCACTAAGGCAGAGGAAAAGATAAGGAGGAGGGAAGAAAAACAATCAAGAGGAAGAGGAAAGAGTTTTAGGGGTAGAGGAACCTCTAATGGAAGAGGACCACAAAGAGACCAAGGTGAACAAAGTCCAAACCAAGAATCAATTGGTGAATCAAGGGGAAGTTTTAGAGGAAGAAGACCAAATGGAATAGGCAGGCTCAATGGTTAAGGAAGAGGGTCTAATACCTTTTTTGGAAGGTGCTATAGCTGCAACCAATTTGGACATCCTGCATGGAAGTGCCTGGATAAACCAAGTGTAATTTCTCATGGTGGAGAGAGGAGGACTCAACTAGTGCAAGAGGAGGATGCAAACAGTGTAAACTCACCATCCATGTTACTTCGAAGGTGGGAGATTCCTTAATGATTAGGAGAACATTAATAAATGTACCCACCACTAAGGAACCCCCTCAAAGAAAGGCCTTGTTTTGGACAACACGCAAATCTCAAGGAAAGGTATAAAAAGTGATACTTGATTTTGGTTCAACAGATAATATAGTGTCATTAGAAATGGTGGAAAAACTTAAAATGAAGAGAAATCCTCACCCAACTCCTTAAAATCTCTCATTGCTCAGTAAAGGGTAGCAAGTTCTTGTTAATGAGAAGGTTTGGGTGGAGTTTTACATAGGTTCCTACAAAGATAAAATCCTTTGTGATGTTGTTCCAATGGATGTGTGCCATCTACTCCTTGGAAGGCCTTGGGAATTTGACAAAAATGCCAAGCATGATGGACAAAAGAATGTGTATTTAATTGAGAAGGATGGAGTGTCATACACTCTTACACCTCTGCAAGAAGATAATGGTGTTGTTCATGAAGTACCAAGTGTGATGATAGTCAAGGAAGATTTTTTGAAGGATCTAGAGGAGCAAGACATGGGATATGCCATTGTTTGTAAGCCTATATCAGATGTAGTAGTAGCATATGGAAAAGAGGTACCAAAGGAGGTGCAGGTCCTATTGGATAAGTATGAAGACATAGTGGTGAAGGAGCTACCAAATTCTTTGCCACCTATTAGACATGTGAGTCATCACATTGATCTCATACCGAGTGCAAGTTTGCCAAATAAAGCAGCATAGAAGATGATCCCTAGATAGAATGAAGAGATCAAAAATTAGATACAAGAGCTATTGGATAAGGGTCTAATAAGGGAGAGCTTGATCCCTTGTGTTGTGCCTAGTGTTTTGGCACCTAAAAAGGATGGAGATTGGAGACTTTGTATAGACTCAAGGGCCATAAATAAGATCACTACTAGATATAGGTTTCTTATACCCCGGATGGAAGACTTAATGGATAGTTTATCATGAGTTTATTAATTTTCAAAAATTGATTTAAAAAGTGTGTACCATTAGATCAAAATAAGGGAAGGAGATGAGTGGAAGACTGCCTTCAAGACTAATGAGGGTTTGAATGAATGGCTAGTGATGTCGTTTGGGTTATCTAATGCCCCAAGCACATTCATGAGACTAATGAACGAGTTCCTAAAGAATTTCATAGGAAAATTTTAGGTGGTATACTTAGATGATATCCTTGTATACAATAGAACAAAAGAGGATAACTTGCAGCATTTGGATATGATGTTGAGGAAGTTGAATGAGGAGAAGGTAATGATCAATCTCAAGAAGTGTGAGTTTATGAAGAAGGAACTTGTCTACCTTGAATTTTTTATTGTAGAAGGAGCCTTTGAGATGGATCCCACAAAGGTTGAATCGATACTCAGTTAGCCAACTCCTAAAGAAGTAGTAGAGGTAAGGAGCTTTCATGTCTTAGCTAGTTTCTATAGGAAGTTCATCAAGAGATTTAGTCATATTTGTGTGCCAATCATTGATACCATCAAAGGTGATAAGAAGAGTAAGTTTCAATGGACTAATGAGGCAGATAAAAGCTTTGAATACCTGAAGTCTAGAGTAGCTCAACAACCTATTCTTACACTCCTTGACTTTAACAAGTTATTTACAATTGAATGTGATGCAAGTGTGTATGCCATAGGTGCAGTTTTGAGTCAAGAAGGGAGACCAGTGGCATTTTTTAGTGAGAAAATAAATGAGGCCAAAATAAAATACACCCTCATATGACCTTGAACTCTATGCAATGGTACAATCACTCAACAAATCGCAGGATTACCTCTTACCAAATGAATTGATAGTCTTTATAGACAATCATGCTTTAACCTTTTTGAATACTCAAGGAAAATTGAGTCATAGACACATGAAGTGGATGGAGTATTTGTAGGCTTATACATTTACAATCAAGAATAAGAAAGGACAATCAAATAAGGTTGTTGATGCTCTAATTAGGAGAGCAATGTTGGTTCAATAAATTCAACTACAAAGTGTCGGAATGGATGCATTGAAAGGTATGTACCAAGATGATGATGACTTTAAAGATTTTTTTTCTCTTTGTAATCAGTCACAAGGTGTTTTTCACATTGAACATTCTAATTTTGTCTCGTAAGAAGGTTTATTGTTCAAAGGTGCTCAGTTGTGTGTGCCTAAATGCTCCATGAGAGAAAATTTGATCAGAGAAAAGCATAGTGGTAGTTTGAGTGGACATTTTGGATATGACAAGACCTTGGAGCAGGTTAAAAGGTTCTATCATTGGCCTAGAATGCATATAGATGTGAAAAGGTTTGTGGAGAGTTTTGTGGTGTGTCAAAAAGCCAAAGGAACAAGCTCTAGTGTAGGTCTTTACCAGCCTTTTCCAATTCCTAACCAACCATGGGAGTCAATCAGGATGGACTTTGTTTTGGGTTTGCCTAAGACACAAAGAGGGTATGGTAGTATTTGTGTTGTTGTTGATAGGTTTAGCAAGATGTCTCACTTCATTGGTTGTAGGAGCACAAATGATGCATCTCACATAGCTAGTTTATTCTTCAAAGAGATTGTAATAATTCATGGATTACCTCTAACCATTGTGTCTGATAGAGATGCTAAGTTTATAGGTCATTTTTGGACGACCTTGCAGAGAAAATTGGGCACAAACTTGACTTTCAGCTTTGTCTATCATCCACAAATAGATGGGTAGACTGAAGTAGTAAATAGGTCTCTAGGAAACTTGTTGAGGTGCCTCACCAAAGAACATAATCAGTCATGGGATCTCATACTACCACAAGCAGAGTATGCTTATAATGACTCAATCAATTGTAGCATAGGGAGAAGTCCTTTTGAGATTGTATATGGCATGATCCCAAGAGGTGTATATGAGTTGAGAGATCTAAAGGGAATGGAGAAAATGAGTGCATATGGAGAATATTTATCTATAGCTATGAAAGACATAGATGAGTAGTTCAAGGAAAGTCTGAAAAAGAGTGTGGAGAAGTACAAAGAGAAGGCAGATTTCAGAAAGAAGGATGTTCAATTCAAAGTAAGGGATTTGGTGCTTGCACATCTAAGGAAAGAGAGGTTACCCAAGGATAAATACACCATTCTAATGATGAAAAAGATTGGACCTTGCAGGGTGGTCCACAAGTATGGAAAAAGTGCCTATGAGATAGAATTCCCTCCTGGAGTGGCTATCTCACCTATTTTCAATGTTGTTGATCTTTATCCTTTTAAAAATACTATGATTGCAGGTGAAGAAGTAGATACTACTAGAGTTGAAGATGATGAGTGGGTTAAAGACCTGCCACCCATCCAACCAATTAATCTTGAAGCCATATTGGATACAAGAGAGGCCAAGAGGACTAGTCACAAAGTATACAATGAATATTTGGTTCAATGAAATGGCTTACCAAATGAGGATGCTACTTGGATGTTAGAGGGGGATGTTAAAAAGCATGGAGTCTCTGTTCATAAGCTCATTTCATCAGGAGAATGAAATCTTTTTACCCTGATGGTATGGTGCAGGCCACCATGGGTAGATTAGCCTTAAGAATGGATGTAAGGTGTTTAAGATAGATTTCTGAGTTTTGATCATGAAATCAATATAATAAGGTCAAAATAATACCTATTTGGCATATTAGATTCACATAGGGTCAGTTTTAGGCATAGTTCAAGAAATTGGTGAAAGTTGCTTTTGCAACTTATCATTTTTGCATGTTTTTGAAGAATGAACGCTCATTACACTTTATTGATTTGTAACTGTGGTTTAGGATCTTTCATGTTAATTTTTTGAGCCTCTCAGACCTCTAGGAATGATTGATGTAATTTTGGGAAAGATAAAAAAGTGAAGGAAAAGCTCTGTTTTTTTAATTTTTAGTGCAACTTTCTGAGTTTTCAAGCTCTGTATGGCCCCGTACAGTACTGTCATGAGTTGAAACCAATGGGAAAGCTTTCCACAGATTCTTAGAATTATTTTAAGTCTTTTGTGGTGTCACTTCATGAGGTTTTAGCTCATTTTGAAGTCTTTTTTTGTCTATCACTTGGAAACCTTGCATTTCAAGGATTTTGTGTGAAAAATGTAAGTTTAGGACCATTCCACCAGTGTAAAATAGTTAGATTCGGTGGAATGGTTTTTTTTAGCTTTTTTTTTTTTTTTTAATAGGTTTAGGAAGCAGGGGATGGAGGTTCATAGTGTTTTTTTCAATGACCTAGCCTAACATCTTCATGTGTTAGGCTAGGTAGAGTAGCAAAGTAGTGGGACAACAATTTGTAGGAATGTCTTACTGATAAAACTTGAATATTGTGACCTTATGTGATTGGTATAAGGTGTGGATGAAGATTCTAGAAGTTGGGAAGAAGTATTCTTAGTAATCCCTTTGTAAAAGTGGCCTAATTGGCCTAGGTTCAGGCGTAGCAGACCTGATTAGGGTGTTGTGGTCCAAAACAACCTATGTCTTGGAGAATATATGTTGATATATGTCAGTATTTGAAAAGGCCTCGAGTTCAATGTGATACGACTTTCTCTAAAAGATATGACTAATTACATCAATTTGGAAACCTAGTTGAAAGGGTAGGCTAGTTATTGAAAATCACATCTTTGGGAATCTTGTCGGTAAGTTAAGGATTTATTTTTGTCGAGTTGGGTCTCCTTAAGCTTAATTCACCCCTACTCTACATCAACATACTAGTCACCTTTGTATGTGTCTTGTTGGGGTCTCACCTAGTGGACAACCTAAGGTTCCACTAGCACTTGTGAGCGTGCATTGGTTTTCATAGTGGACATCATGTTCCACTTGTAAACTTTTCTTGCACAAACAACTTAGATATGATCCACAATGTGCAGAACAAATAGTCAAGGATTTTTCTTTTTCTTTTTTCTTTCTCTGTCTTTGACAGTGTATGTTTGTGCCTTTTTATTGCTCCTTACATCATTTTCATGTGTTCTTTTGTGGCTATGTTGGTTTTCTATAAGATCTTGATCATGGGGGCTTGCACAACCCTCTTGATCTTTTTCATCCTATCTCACTAGTTTTGGTACACTTGGACCCCTCTTGATGTGATTTTTCTTACATTAGTGTGAGTTTGAAGAAATTTCCTCACCTCACTAAAGTGGGGGCTAAATGTAGTGTAGAAAAATGTATTCCTCTACATTTTCAATTTTTTGGGCTCTCCCTGCTAAAATTGGGCTTCTTTATGCCTTATTTGGTCATATTTTACATCTACAAACCTTAATTAATGCATCTTTCTGAGGATAATCCTGACAAATATCAATTGAACAATCATAAATTAATGATTTTGGATTGTATGTTCTAGATTTAGTGATTTGGGACTCATACGCCACCTCAGGTCTATGGGTCCCACCTAGGTTTTAAGGCCTAGATCTGAATTTGGCACTAAACTAAACATTTCTTGAAATTTGTGTTGCAAGCTTAGCCTAATGGGACTAATGTACCCCAATTGTTGTATGATTCTCACTTAGCTTAGACCTAATTTAAATTCAAATTCTTGGCGAGATTTTATTCTCCTAGATTTGATGTCAGCTTGTAGTGTTGTAATTTTGGGAAACTTGGCATAAACAAGTATAAATGCAAGGTCTTTTCACATATTTTCTCCTAGAAATTTAAGTGATTTTATGAGCATTCAAGAACATTCAAGGGTGATTATCAAGCATTTTGGAGCATTATTCAAGATTCAAGCATCATACCGAAGTCATCATGCATCATGTGTGTTTTTGAGCTGACATTTGTGATGTAGGTTCTTATGATTCAAGCAAGCATTTAAATCAAGATCTATAACATACAAGCGAGATTCAAGATCTAAATTCAAGCTAGCCATTACTTACAAGATTGTAGACTTTTTTTCAAGGGTTTGGTGACTTGCAACATAGCATATTGTTCATTCATCATTCCATCCTTCTATTTGATTTTATTTCAAGGTTTGATTACCAAAATAGGGTTTGACCAAGGAAAACCCCTATCCACTAACAAAATAACACTTTTCCCTGTCTTTGATGTGTGATTTATAGGTTTAGGCTGAAGATTCATTGAAGAGAAATATTGGAGAAGAGTTGTCAAAGTTGTCACCTTACTTGCAAGATTACAAAAAAGTCACCTATAGAGTAGAATTCAGTGTTTCAGAATCAAAGATTTGGTAGGAGGTAAGCTACAAGAAAGAATTATAGGATATCATAGTTTTAGAGCAACCCTAATACTGGGTCTAAATCGTCACTTGTGGCATATGAGTCCCAATATACCTATTTTCAGACTTTTTCTATAGATCATGATTCAATAGTTTTAGATTTTAGTTTCAGCCTAAAACCCTAAATTGGGAGTAAATCACCCTTGCTGATGTATGGATCCTAGTGTGCATCAAAAAATAGTATTTCCAGGACTTTAGACCTTCATCCAAGCCTCTACAGTTTTTCAGGTGCATCTTTGTACTTTTTCAGTTTATTGTTCTGATTTGAGTTCATTTCTAGGTCATTTGTTTAAGTCTTGCATTTCATTTACATTTCTTGTCTTTCCAAGCCCTAGCTTGGTGGTGAACCCCTCTTTAGCCTTTAATCACACCCTAGGACACCTTATTACAAATATTTTTTCCTTATTCCATCCTTGGATTGAGATCTCTAAGGTTTCCTTGAGTGAAATTTATAGAAAATTGGTTATCCTATCTCCCAAAAGATTAGAGAACCACATTTCCTAGGTTTCAAGTACTTCAATACTTTGTAGGGTGGAAATATGTTTTCCCCTTTCCCTTATTTTTTATGCTTTTGTTTCTATTGTTATTGAGACTATGTATGTTATATATCTTATAGAATCCTATTTCCTAAAATTTTGATGTGTTGTACTGAATAGGGCCCTATAACCCTCTTTTTACTTAATCAAAAACATTTCAAAGGATTAATATTGTAGGTCTCAATTATTCATTCATTGAGAAGACAAAAAATAAAGGGTTTGACCAAGGTGTGGAAGTGAGGTACTTTAATCCTATCTCAATGAGTTTCTAAAGTTGCTCATCAATAGTGGACCTTATTCAAATTAGTTGATGAGTAGATGCAAATGAATTTCTCAAATCTACAAACACATTTAAAAAATTTACTATAGATCATGAGGTCATGGAAAATCAAGCATGATCCTAGTAGCAACTATATTTAAAAGGTTAAGACAATTAGATTGATTTGACATAATTGTCTACAAACATTTTTAATCTCAAACTTAAATCAAAATCACTTATTACTCACTCATTAATTAGTCTATCATAATATATATATTATATATTATTTCAATTATTTATATATATCATTAACATTTTTTTTGATAAATAAGGCATAATCATTAACTAATTTTATTTATTTAAATACAATTTATAATTAAACTGTTATATATTAACATTAAATTAATACATATTATAAACAAATCAAGAGAACACACTCGTATCCTCTAAGAGACGATTTCCTAATGGAAAGGTGATGCAAGTACACAACTTTCAATAGTAAATTATTAACTAGACTAAGAACCTTGAGCCTTAGGTAAGCTCCTCTCTACCGTATGACAGTTTAAAATCCTTAAAACGAAGGAAATGTCAAATGATATTACATTATTATTCAATACGAAAATAAAGAAAGAACCTCGAGCCTTAGGTAAGCTCCTCTCAACATTATTATTCAAGCAAATATATATAGAGAGAAAAGAAAGAAAATAAATATAGAGTGAAGATGTTGTGGAATATTAAGACATAAAAGGAAACTTCCTAAACCTATGGCAGAATGCAAAGCTACTATGAAGAAAAAGATGAAAAAAAAAGAACCATATTTAGAGAGAGAGCCATCGGCCAGTCTGATTAATTAGCGCGGTTGGAAGAAACGACGAGAGCTGCCTGATGCATCAGCCTGGCGTTGTTGAGGTTATGAGTTTCTTCATTTTCTTGTTCCTTGACAGAATGTGCATGATGGAATCCATGCTCTTCTCCTTCAAATAACATCAAATCAATGCGCTTGCATTTCCCGGAGCTTTGGATGGCTTCACAGTACTCCACACCTCTGTCGCACAAGCAATCTTTACCTCCCAACACAACCAAGATCGGAGGGAGAGACAGCTGTAACTGGAGGTACATAACGGGGTTGCTGAATGGGTCATCTCTGCTGCTTCCGCTTGGTAATGCCAACCTCCAGAACGTATCACAAGCTTCTACAGTTAACCTCGCGTCGGCTTGACAAACAATTTCCGAGAGTGTGCGTTCTTCTCCTCCAAAGAATGGCTGAAGCAATATTGCTCCCCTGCCCTGATGCCAAATTCATCTTCATCATCCCAAGACTCTGAGTCTGAGTCTGAGCCTGAGCATGCCTTATAATGAATGTCAGAAGCAGTTCGCATTAGAAGATTGTGGACAATATTGCCTCCGGAACTCTCTCCAACGAGAAATACATTACTAAAGTCGGCATAGGCGTATAACCAGGGGTCAGAGTGAGAGTGCGAAAGCCACTCAACTACTTTCATGGAGTCATCATAGGCAGCAGGAAGACGATACTCTGGAGCCAATCTGTAACTCACGGAAACGACTATGGCTCCAATGGTCGCCGCTAACTTTAGACAAAAACGGTGGGAAGCAGTAAAAGCAGGTGAAAGGAAACAAAATCCCCCGCCATTGAAATAGAGTAGAAGGGGTAATTTGGAGACGATTTCTGTCTGCAGAGAGGCAATCGGAAGGTAGATTCTGACCCAGATGCCAAGTTGCTCGTGTATTATAACATCTCTGCTGGCAACACCACCATCCTCAGCCCCTGCCGTTTCAGGAGGAACATTGATTACCAGATGGTAGTGTGTTCGAAGGGTGGATCCATCGTCGTACAGTTTAAGGGCCCCCGCAAAGTCTTCCACCAAACTCGGCACTTTCTTTTCGTTTTCTTTTGCTGCTACTGCTTGTACGCCCATCTCCACCTTTTAACTTTAGATTTGCCTTTTGAATTACTCCGAGTCCAGCCTTTCAAAGGCGTCCGTATTTATAGTCCTACAACTTCCTCCTCTCAGGCCAACTAAGATTAATTAGCGCGGTTGGAAGAAACGAAGAGCACTGCCTGGTGCATCAGCCTGGTGTTGTTGAGGTTATGAGCTTTTTCATTTTCTTGTTCCTTCACAGAATGTGCATGATGGAATCCATGCTCTTCTCCTTCAAATAACATCACATCAATGCGCTTGCAATTGCCGGATCTTTGGATGGCTTCGTAGTACTCCACAGTCAACACTTCTGTCGCACAAGCAATCTTCTCCTCCAAAGAATCCTCCGCCATGGAAGTAGAGCAGAAGGGGTAATTTGGGGACGCTGCCTGTGTGTAGAGAAGCAATTCGAAGGTAGATTCTGACCCAGATGCCAAGTTCCTGGTGTATTGCATCTCTGCTGGCAACACCACCATCTTCAGTCCCTGCCTTTACAGAAGGAGGAACATTAATTTGCAGACAGCGGTCTGTGGGAACGATGTACCTATCGTCGTACAGTTTAAGGACCCCCCGCAAAGTCTTCCACCAAACTCCGCACTTCTTTAGACTGATATGATTTGCCTTTCCAAGTCGAGGCTTTCAAGCACATGTATTTATAATCGTACGACTTCCACCTCTCAGGCTATTGGATGTTTGGACGATATTCTAATACCACTTGTTTGAATTTTTGACCATGCGGCTCTAATCCTGTTGACACAAAGTTCCAAATCTCAGGCGTGGCAAATCCACCATTCCTTTGTTATGCGTGTCATTTTCTATTTCTTCTTGCTTGATATTTCAATCCATTTTGACCACAGCCTAGCTTTCAATTTGTAAAATAATTGTTTTTCAAGAAATGGTGTTTGTCAATTGGCCCGTTATTCAATATGACTGACCGACGAAGATCAGTGCGGTAAAATGGACTCAAACTGGGTGGTTGTACGATTTGCCACCACAATTTAAAGTCACTATTTGTGGATCATAGAGACGTCTAAAAATAGATTATGTTTTATTTTAATTTTTTTCCAATGCACAAACAAAAAAAGCATATGAGAGTTTTATGTTTTATGTTTTCAGCTAACTCAAAACAAACAAACAAAAAGCATAACAGCTTTTGTTCAATAAAAATATCAATCTTTCAAGTTAGAGTGAGAACAAATGCTTTTTATTTCTTCTTTGTTCTTAATGATTAATATTCATGGTCAATGCGACGCAGTTTTGAGCATGTGTACAGATTAGAATAGACTTTTCAAAAATATCGATTAATTTTGAACAGTTTTATGTTTTATGTTTTTAGCTAATTCGAAAAAAGAAAAAAAAGCATCAACAATGTTTGTTCAATAAAAATATAGTCATCTGAGTTAGAGTGAGAACAAATGCTTTTTATTTCTTCTTTGTTCTTAATGATTAATATTCATGGTCAATGCGATCCAGTTTTGAGCATGTGTACAAATTAGAATAGACTTTTCAAAAATGTCGATTAATTTTGAACAGCCCAAATTTATTTTTAGGGTTTGAATTTGATCTTGCAAATAACAAAAAATTATAATTTGATTTGTTGTAATTTATAATATTGTTTTTGGTTAAGGTATGTAGGATTTTTCATAGGATTCTAATCTTATTACAAATGAATAGTACAACAACAATTAAATAATATAAAACAACACAACAATCAAGTTGCTAAGACATAAAAGTATCAAATGATCTAATCTAAATAATGCCAAACCCAATCATATTCAACATCACAATCTTAACCCTGATATTTGATTGGGAGACAAACTTTAGAAAAACTTTCTTCTACCTTTGAACAACTATCAACGAAATGATGTGTTCTAAATTAATCTCAAATACTTTAGAGGAGCAAGAATGGTGGCATTTAAAACTACATCTGGGGAAGTTGTTAGATTGTTAGGTTTGAGTTCTCCTAGATAATCAATTGGCTTTACAAACTTGGGTGAATACCCAAAGAGAACATACATAAGCATGGGTTCCTTTTAACCTCCTAATCTAAATGTGCTTGGAATGATTGCTTCTTAATAATATAATAATTCTTGGATGTGTTTAGTAGTAAAAATAAATGTCTTTGAGTACCAAAACATAATGTATGTTGCACAAACATGTACTAATACACTTCCCAATGACTAATGGAAAATGATATATAAGCTTAGGAATTTTAATTTGAAGATATAGAGTATTGGGTCAATCCCAAGCCCCTTAGTATCAAACCTAAGAAGAACATGGTTGACCTAGTTTGGGGAAACAAAAAACTCAATATTACAAATAGATGCAAGAAATATAGATTAATAATAGGTCAAATATGTAGAAATATTTGCAAATAGAGCTAGGATAAGGTCAAATATATATGAATGTGTGTAAGTAAACATAAATGGGGGTGGATAGTTATAGAGGAATGTGCAATAATTAGCACAAGAGTGTACTAGTTCTTGTTAAATAATTGTATTCATTCATTCCATCAAAATGGGCCCAAAACAAAAAAATACAAATTTCACCACTATAGGTACACAAAACCAACCTCGAGTTTGTCAATTTAAATCACCATTTTATCCTTCAAAAAAGTATATTGTTTCTCCCTTATAGCCTCTCTTACCTAGGACTATGCAATAGGTGTGGTCATACCCCATGGCTAGGTTATCAAATGGTACAATCCATCCCATATTTGAATTCAATATATGCCACCATGAGTTGACCACTTCAAAAGACCATTGCTCATTGAATTACATTTTAAAGCAACATTATTTAAGAATTTTAGATCATGTATTTATAAATATTTGTAAGTATTACTTATCAAATGATCAATCACAAAGCACGATTACATAATTATTTAAATTTTAGATGTTTAGATCCATTAGCACAAGTGGTCTGAACCACTTTCAAATTTAGAAATATCAAACCTATGAATGGTCAAACTTATTTACCAACTTGATTAAACAAATGATATTGCACACACTAGTTAGTGAATTTGAGAATAACCTAGGTATTGTGGGACCAAAACATAAGTGAAAAGGGTATTAGTATAACTAATTTATTATTTAATTTTATGCCCACTTTGAACTTGATGTGAGCTACATGGAAATGCACATCAAAACCCAAAGTAAAGTAAATAGCTTTTAGAAAATAGAAGGATCTTGATTCATATAAAGAACATATCATAAGTTTGGATTTTTTCATCTCCATGAATGCTTCATCATGAGGACTTTTTCTTGATCATAATAATTTTACAATGGGTATTTTTATCCCAAACATTTCAATAAGAGCACAAAGCACAACTTGTTGAATTATTCTAAGTGTAGAAACCTAAAACGCATTCTTGAATTACTTCTATTATCGCACTAGATAGATCCCACATATCCAATTATAATATTAATTAAATAAATTTTATTTAATTAATTAATCATTTTTTTCATTTTCTAATGTTAATTAATTAAATCGTGTTTATTTAATTAATAAATATAACCTTTCTTTAACCATTAATTAAATAAATTATGTATATATTTTAGAATTATGCTTTCTTTTAAAGTTCCCACCATAATTAAATAAATCAATAATTTCCTTGGCATTCTCCAATGAATTAAATAAATAAATTATATTTATTTAATTTATTTGAAATCTTTCCATCATTAGTTGAACAAATAAATTAGGTTGAATCACCTAAATAGTAATGTGGACATTCCTCCACTACATTATTTAAAATAAGTTGATGTTGCATAAGGCTCCAAGTATAAAATGTTAAAAAAAAATTTTGAATCCTCAACCTCCATAAAAATGAGAAAAGATCCACCCTCTACCCCTTTTCAATCAGGTATATAATCATCTATACCAATCACTAGATGTCACTTGTAAGCTTCTCATTCTATCATGCTAATGAATCAACGCCCTCTACCCATTTCGACAAGACCAAATTCTATCCATCCACCATCCTTCTTTTTAGTTCAATCATGTCCATCTATTTTGAATAACAATCAACCATCTTGAGAGCAGTACATGGTCATCAATGTTTATAGTGGAAAGAATATTGTCATATCTTAACTACTTATTTAATTTTCTTTGTTCAATTAAGGTTTAACTAGGTGTAGAATAGAAATTTTTTTGTATGCATTATTCTCTAATTTTTTATTCTATATTTTAGAATACACAACAGGAATGATAAACTATTAGTTTTTTATTCTACTCTCTGAAAGGAAGCTAGAAATAATTTAAAAAAAATCCTATTTAATCCTTAAAGGAGAGGAATGCTCAATACATTAGTATCTACATAATTTTAGAATGTAGATATTAAAATATCTAATACATAAGATTACATATGAAAATATATAAACCTTGTGAAAATTCTTTTACAAAAAATAAAAGAAGAAAATGTGTTCTTAGTAAACATAAAAACCATGATTAGAGTATATTTTTTGGCTATCCAATTGCTCATCCAAAAACCAATTAATTTTATATAAATTATTACAGCATAAACCCTTGAATATATAAGTACTATATATCTCATTTCCAACAATCTTTTAAATAGATCAAGCCCAAAATTAAAAAAACACAAATGGCAGTAAAAATTGTGTTAAATCTATGGATAAATATGATTCCCATATCATATCATAAAATTTAATTTTAGTATGATATTTGGTCAACCTACTCAACTTGGAATGCGCCTCCCATGTCATAATGCACCCACCAAATTTGGGCAGTCCACTAAGGTCTCATTCCTCATTTAAAAATATTATCTTTAACACATACTTCTTACACATCATAAGATTAATAAAGGTCTTCATTAATTTTCTATTTCACCTAGTAACTCTTACTCACATGTGGTATGTGTGTCATATAGTCTCTTTGACATGTTAAAATTCCATAGAGACTCTTAGACATCTTACATGACATTATAATCTAAACTATATGTATCATAATATTCCACCTCAAGTGAGATGCTTTCTTTCATCTGTGCACATAATTAATAAATAATAAATAATAAATTTAAACATTAGGAATTTCAAGGTGTCTAAAACATAATCCTAAAATTATGGAATGGCGAGCGAGCGAGAGGAAGTGCATGCGAGCGGGCGGGAAAACTAGAATTTTGAATCTTCGAATAAGGGTGCAGGTCGTGGAACCGCATAACCGAAGGAATCGCAGGGAGAATTGAAGCAAGATTTGATCAAAAAGCAAGGTAAGGAAGATGTTATTGTTTCAAATCTCAATGGAAACATTTTGGTGGACCCAGGAGGGGAAGCTGCTCCTTCTGAGTTTCCGCCTTGAAGTACCAAAGGACTTCAGTGTGATAATACCAAAAATGCGATGGGGACAGCTGGAGGGGAAGGAGCCAAACGCAAATTGTGTTCATCGCTCTTTGGGATCAAACAAAACATAAAATTGGCTTTCCCTCTAGTGTTCAATATCTCTGAACCTACAAAGGGTAAGTTTGCAATTTCTATTCCGGATCTGGTCATTGATCATAATATTTCACTAATGGAAAGAGTGTTGGTGGGTAAATTTATGGGGCCTAGACTTAATATTGAGGCGGTTAGGATGTTTGTGATGAAAAAATGGAGAACTAATGGTCATGTTCTCATCGCTTCCCTACCCAAGGGTTATTTTTCTTTTGAGTTCTCCTATAAGGAGGATATTCTAGCTGTGAGAAGTGGAGGTCCTTAGATTATTGGCAGGTCCTCATTAGGTCTAAAGAAGTGGTCAACTAATCTAGACCTTTCAGATGTTATTTTGAAAACTATCCATGTTTGGGTTAGACTCCCTGAGCTTCCTCAAGAGTAATGGAATGTGGATGCTTTTAGTGGTCTTGCTAGCTCTTTTGGTGAACTTTTATCTATTGACCCAATGACGGCTACTAGGAAATGATTGGTTTTTGCTAGAATATGTGTGGGTATTTCCCAAAATGCAGATTTGTGGGAAACTATTGAGCTCCATTCTAAGTTACATGGGTTCAAACTATTGAGTTTGAATCTATCCCATTTGCATGCTTCAAGTGTAGGAAATCAAGTCATTGGGCTAAAAATTGTCCGCTCAATGCCAGTATGACTAACGAGAGGCTCCATCCCAAGGCTAAGTCTATTTGGAAAAAAAAGTGTGATGGGGAAGAGGAACAGTCTAAAGAGAAGCATGTTGAAGAAAAGGATTGCAACAATAGGACGGTTGTGGAAGTTAACTCCAACAACAAAGATTTGGGTGGGACTCTTGATAACCTAGAACATGTTATGGTGGATCCCCATCAACAAGATGTGGAAGAAGAAAGGGAAAATAAAATTGAGGGTATCTTGCAGAATGGTAAGGAAGATCTTGAATGCATGTTGCCTCAGGATAGTGGCTATGAGACTAGTGGAGGGGAGAAGGTTATTATTGATTGAGGTCTTGAGGAAATCCCTTTTCAGGGTTTTGATATGTCGTTTGAAGATGGTTTCTTAGAGCTGGAGATTGGGATTCCTGTGTCTTCTCCGAGCTCAAGTAGAAGGGAAGAATCTGCCCTATTACCTGAGTCTGGGGAATCAATGGATAAGGGGACTGAATCGTTGATGGATTCGAACCAGAATGTGGAGTGCACAAATGGGAAGTCTTGAAATTGCAATGGGTTGATGGATACTCTTCCATTGGACTAGAAAGAGTTTTATGTGAAAGACTAGGGGTCAGGTAAGGAGGAGGATAGTCAGGATGAGATGGACATAGAAGAGTTAAGCTCTAACAATAAGAAGAGGAATAAGAATAATTATCAGGTGATCACCCTGAAAGAGATCCCAATGAGAACTAGAGCCAAGGAAAATTGTGGAGTAAGTAAGAATAGTCAGGGGAGGAGAACTATCCCTTGGCACAGGGAAAATGTTAGTATGCAGGACATTGCGGATGGGTATCAAAAGACCATTCCTAAAATTTTCAATTTCACTCTTGGTAAGATATGAAGATCATGTCATGGAACATTCAAGGGATGAACAACCTCCATAAGAGAGATGTTTTGCATAATTTTATTAGAGATCATAAACCCAATATCTTACTGGTTCAGGAATCTAAAATGCCTAAAGAAAGAATGGAAAAGATTAAGTTATTTAAATACTATGGGGTTCAGGGGAATAGCTCAGAAGGTGCTTTTGGAGGTATTGTCACCTTTTGGAATCTCAATCTCATTAAAAGTGAGTCATTTTTTGAGAATGCTAATCATGTAGCCACTAGATTTACTCATATAAGGGACAATTTCAGCTGGATCATGTCTAATGTCTATGCCTCAAATGGAAGGGGGGCTAGAAATATTTTTTGGCAAAACATGGAAGCCTTTCATTGTAAATACAGTAATGAGAACTGGGTGGTGATGGGAGACTTTAATACTCCTTTGCAGGATAATGAAAAAATTGGAGGGACCCAGATCAATATTGAAAGAAAAATGGACCTTTTGGATTTCATCAACAATTAGGCTTTGATTGATTTAGAGTTGCAAGGAGTACCCTTTACCTAGTCCAACCATAGAGTTGGTAAGGAATTGATTCAAGTTAGATTAGACAAAACCCTTATCTCTAATCAATGGTTCCTTAAATATGTTTTCTCTTTAAAAGCCCTATCAAGAGTGGGTTCTGATCATTCTCCTATTAGCTTTATGGTGGATCCTATTGTGGTGAGAAGAAATATCCCTTTTAGATTTGAACAGATGTGGTTGCATCATTCTAAGCTCCATGGTGAGGTTAGAAAATGGTGGAATATTTTTGTTTCGGGGATTGCTTTGTTCAAGGTGACCAAAAAACTTAGAGAAGTCAAAAATAGGGTAAGGGGATGGAATAAAGATTCTTCTAGTAATATCTTTAGAAGAAAAGATGTTTGAAAGGTTGGTCTTAATGAGGTCTAGGATAAGATCTAGCAAGAGGGATGTAGTCTGGAAACTAGAAAGATTGAAAATAGGCTTCTTATGGAGATGCATGGCATCATTGCTAAAGAGGAGGATTATTGGAGGAAAAGATCTACAGTGCAATGGCTTGCTATCAGGGATAAAAACACTAGATACTTCCATATGTCGGCCCTAAAACACCATGTTGTGAATAGGATAACTTATATTGAAGAAAATGGTGATCATTTTGAGAAGGAAGAGAACATCAGGAGACATGTCATTGAGTATTTTAGCAATCTCCTTTTGACTAGTGAGGGAATTAATCAAAATCTTCAGGACTATCTGTCTACGGCTATTCGTAGTCTTGTTATGGAAGAGGACAAGAAAATTCTCTCAGCCATCCCTTCGAGGGATGAAATTAAGAGGGCTACTTTCTTTTTGAAGGCAACAAAGCTCTTGGACCTAATGGTTTCCTATGTTCTTTTTCCAAAGGTTTTGGGAGATTGTGGAAGAGGATGTGGTGAATGTGGTTAAGGAATTTTTTTGATCGAGAAGCATCCTAAGGGAACTCAATGCTACCTTCTTGGTTTTGATTCCCAAATGTCCTAGGGCTGCAGAGTTTGAATCTTTTAGGCCCATTAGCCTATGAAATTATTTCTATAAAATTATTTCTAAAGTCTTGACTTCCAAACTTCTAGCTATCCTACCTTCCTTAATTTCACCTTAGCAAAATGGCTTTGTTCCTGATAGGAAAATTTTGGATTTGATTATTATGGTGGATGAAAGTATACATTCACTTACTGTGTCAAATACTGAAGGTTTTCTCTTGAAGCTTGATATCTCCAAAGCCTATGACCCAGTGGAGTGGGAGTTCTTATTTAAAATTCTGAGGGTATTTGGCTTTTGCAATAGATTCATTCAGTTGGTGTGCCAACTCATCTCTTCTATGACCATCGCCATTCTGGTTAATGGATCTCCTTCACATTTTTTTAAGAATTCCAGAGGGTTAAGACAAGGTGATCCTATTTCCCCTATTTTGTTTACCTTAATGGCCGAATGCCTTGGAAGGAATCTAAATAAATTGGTGGCTCAAGGAGCTTTGTTGGGTTTATGCCCTTCATCTTTCAATCTTGTTAGTTCCCATCAAAAATTTGTTGATGATACCATTTTGAAGGACAGATCTACTATGGTTGAAGCCAAAACTCTTAAAAAAGTTCTGGATGATTATGAGGGAGCTTCTGGTCAAAAAATAAATATTCAAAATAGTTATATTTTCCTCTTCAACACTCTGGATAGAAGAGAAACAAGGATTTCTAACATTGTTGGGTGCAGAGTGGAGATTCTTCCCTCAATCTATTTGGGTCTTCCCTTGGGTCTTAAACCCTTTGACTCTTTCTGGAATTCCTTGGTGGACAGATTTAACAAAAATTTGGCCTATTGGAAGGGAGCTCTTCTTAGTCAAGATGGTAAGATTCAAATCCTCAAAGCCACCCTTCAGAACCTTCATATTTATGCTTTAAGTCTTTTCAATATTCCTCTTAGGTATGCATAGGCTATTGAAAAAACCCATAAATTTTTTCTCTGGTCTACAGTGGAAGATAAGAGACGCATGCCTCTCATTAATTGGGACTTGGTTTACAAATGGAGGAAGCTTGGGGGTTTGGGCCTCAGAAGAATTAGATCTATTAAAAATTTCTCCTTGCTAAACAGATATGGAGAATCTTCTCATCAACTAGAGAATGGAAGAAACTCATAAAAAGTAAATATCTAGCTAATATTGGATCTCTTAATTCTTTGTTGGAATCTCAATGTCTACCCAGGGGTTCGGCTATCTGGAATGATATCTTATAAGGCAGTAAATTCCTTCATGTAGGTTTGGGGTGGAGTATAAGAAGTTGAAATATTACCAGGTTCTAGGAGGATAGATGGACTATGAAGGAACCTTTGGCTTCTTTTGACAGTTTCAAACTTTGGGCAAAAATTTGCAAGACTATTTTTTGTCCCCTTGTTAAAGATTACTGGAGGAATGGATGGTGGGTGAATATTTGTCAAATCAGTTTGGATCTTGCCCTATCCAATCCTCCCTTATGGCCTTCAAATTGGATTTGAATTTTTAGGAGGATATCTTCGTGTGGACGGCTTGTTTGTTGAGCAACTACTTTGTTTCGTCGGTTGTCTCTTTGTTGTCTTTTTCTTATGATCCCCCCCTTTTTGGGCTAAAGCTTGGCTAAGCTACTTTACCCCTAAGCTTAACATTTTCTTTTGGATCCTTCTTCATAATAAGGTTTTCACTATGCACAATCTTTGCAAAAGTGGATTTCAAATCCCTAACCATTGCCACATTTGCAAGTGTGTTGCGGGTATGTGCAGGATCATGATGAGCCAAAGAGTGACAATATCTAAGTGATATGATGGCCCATGTGGCTGATGACATTTTTTTTAACCCAAAATTTCTGAAACAAAAAGGGTTTTTAAAGGAGATTCTCATCTTTCCAACAATATAAATTATTCTTTACGTTGAATTTAATAAATAATTATTATTTATTTTCTATTTGAATTATGACTAAAGTCTTGATTGATAGATTGATTGACAAAAATCTATAGCTTTCAAACGGTATCACATTTTTGAATCCAAAAAATGTGTCACATTCTACGCTTTTCATACTATAGGATTGAAAAATAAATAAATTGAATTTCATGAATTTTTGACCAAGTTAAGGTGGTTAGACGTACGAGTTTTTATATTTTTTTAATTTTTTAATAAAAAAATCATAATTAATTATTTAGTTGGAAAAAAATTACAAAAAAATATGCATCACATTGGGACATGAGTCTCCTACTTATATCTAAAATATTTTAAAAAATTATTGTCATTTTATTGTGGTTAGGGTGGTCAGACAAACACCTACTTCCTATTTTTCCACTAAAATTTAAGTACTACTACATTGAAATTTAAAATTTTCACCAAATAGATTTTTAGTTTTTTTACATAAACCTAGTAGTTTAGAAACTACATTCAATTTTATATAGATTATATTCTTACATATTTTTGCAATAATATAGATAACTTATTCAAATTTTTATGTCATGTTGCCTAACTCTGATTTTTTGAATTTTATTGCCACTTAAGGGCCTATTTTTTCCATGATGATCCTGCACATACCCTTGCAAAAATGACTAATCATTTGTTTATACACTGTACCTTTGTGAAATATATATGGGATCTAAGCTCTAGTCTCTATGGAGAATTTCCTAGGTGTCGCCTAAGTCTATTATGGATCAGTTTATTCAGTGGAGATCCCCGTCCTCTAACCCGCATATTCGCAAGCCATGGTCCTTAACTTTTCCTTATGTTGTCTAGGGGGTTTGGAAGGAGAGAAACAATAGAGTTTTCAGGGATAAGGAATATTTAGAGAAACTCGTGCTCGATAAGATTTTTAGACTCATTAGGGAAAAATTTAATCTGGCTTCTCCTCAGAAGTTGGAAATGGAATCTACGGTGTGTTCTGCTTATGATTCTGAAATTGCCAAAGCTTGGGAGATTAAAGGTGATGTGTCTAAGGCTGCTAAACATATTAAAAAGAGTTGGGATGGTGTCTTGTGGTTTCACCCTCCTAGGGGTTGATTAAAGCTAATTTTGATGAGGCGGTGAAAGGGAATCCAAGATTGGTTGGGAGTGGAGGTGTGTAATGTGATGATAAAGGTATGTTCATTGTTGCAATGGTTGTGTCTTTAGGGGTGAAAACTAATCATCTAGTTAAAGCATTAGGAGCTTACCATATTATAAATTTGGCTTATAATATTAACTTTAAGAGTGTTTGGATTGAAGGCAACTCCAAGAACATAATTGATTGCCTCATTGGTGCATCACCCCCATTGTGGACTATCAAATATTGGATTGATGAGACTAGGGCCACTTTATCTAAGTTTAATAAAGTTAAAATTTCACATATCTATAGGGAAGGGAATGGAGTGGTGGACTTCTTTTCCAATGAGGGAGTAAGACATAATAGAAAGGTGACGTGGTAGAATTTCCATGATTTTCCAATTAACGTCAAGGCCCTTATCAACTATGATTGCACTCATGGGAGAGAAGCCACTTTTAAATATGATTAAGGTGAAAGGTGCCAAGTATAGCAATATCATAAGATTTTGTGGCAAAATTGTAATCAATATGATAGTAGGGTGAGTTCACACGTTTTGTGGGTGCTTTGGTTTTTTTGCACTCTCTTATGTCTGCTCTTTCCTGGTTTGGGCATTCAAGGTAAAACTTTATCGAAAATGGGAGGAACTAGGAAAAGAGTTGAGCCTACTGTGTGCACCAAGAATAAAGATAATTCGAAGGTGTTGAAGAAAATAGAGAAGGGAGGGCCACAATAGTTCATTGAGAGAGTTTATGGGCCTGAGCTGAGAGTAACTGATTACTTTGTGAAGCACTAGAAAAAGGAGAGATCATTCTTTTTCATAGGAAGGTGATTGTGGATGAGGAGCTTATAGGTGTCATTACTAGTCTTCCTGTGGATGGTGTGAAATTCCACCGAGATAGGAAATTCTCCGATGAAGTTGTGATTAGTTTTTTGAAGATAGAGGAGGAAAAGGTGAGACTTGTTAAAGTCTCAAATAGTTATTTTGCTTCGAACAGGATAAAGAAAATTTGGAGGGAGGTGCTCAGAGTTCTAATGGAGTACATCAAGCTAGATGGGAGATTCACTAGATTTTATAGGTATCATTTCACTTTACTCAATCATTTTAGATATAAGGTTAGGGTTTCTTTCCCCTATTACTTGTTATGCTCCCTAAATAATAGCCTTGAGGAGAATAGGAAAAATCTTGAAAAGAATTTGGTCTTGCATGCTGGCCTAATTCGACTCATCTATGAGCATTTCAAAAGTATGCCAATGGATTCTAACACCATCTCTGCCTCTGCTTCAGAGGGTTATGATACTGAGTCAAGTTTTCCTATGAATGCCAAGGGTTCGGACCCAAATTGGGTGGAAGAGATTACTCCTCTGTGTAGCAAAAAGAGAAAGAATACTCCTGTTGTTAAGCCTTCTAATAAAAAAAATTGTCCCCAACAACCCCCTCCTGATGAGTTTGTGTCGAAGGAAACTTGTAGGGATGAACCTCCTATGAAAAAATTGGTCGCCTACTCGGAGGACTTGTCGAACTTGTTTAAAAATTTCTCTCCTCCGCCTATTTCCAGTTTGTTGGTAGAGATGAAAGGCCCAACCATCATTCGGACCTGAACCCTAATGACCCTGTTTTTGAACCTAATAGGGAATATCATGGTGATATTTTGTCTCTTGCTAGAAAAAAAGCTATTGATGATTTTAAAATTTTGAAGTGGGCCTTTCATGAAATTAAGGACCTAAATTTGAAAAATAGAGCTCTGACCATCAAATTAGAAATTTTGGAAACCAAAATGGTCAAGCAAAACTTGGTTGAACCTCTGTGGATGGTGGAAGAGAAGATGGCCATGGTGGACTACATCTAAGAAGAGGTGGAATTTACCAAAGGCCTTAAGAAGGATGGGGAGATCCTGGGTAGAGAGGTTGATAAAATTAGGGAAGATCTGAAGGCTACGGTTGAACACAAAAATAGAATTGTTAAGAATAACACCATTTCCCTAAGAGCTATTGTGGAAAAAATGGATATTGCTCAGCCGGGTATCTTAATTGTGGATCTAGACATAGAGAAGATTAAAAAAAGAAGATAAAGATGGGGATTTGGGCCCTTCTAAGAGAACTAGGGCCAACATGAAGAAAATACAGGATGTTGTGCCTCTAGAGACTCAAGATCTTAGGATGGTTGTCTAGGATATGGATATCCTAGAAATGGATGTTGTTGAGACCCTAAAATCTTTGGGTTAGTTCCGGTTTTGTTCTCGTTGGTCTTTTGTTGTCCTTTTAGTGATTTTTTATTGGTTGTTGCTGTTATTTTCTATTTATCTTTCTATTGCAGCCTTTCTTATTTGGGATTGTCTTTTGGTCAATCTTTTCTTGGTCTGTAAACTTTTTGGTTTCAGGTCCTTGTAAAACCCATTTTTTCCTCTTTCAAAAACATAATCCTAAAATTCTCCCACTTGTCATATACCTTGTAAGAGAAAAAGGGAAAACAAGTCAAAGGGAACTATCTCCTAATGGAAGAAATTTGCATAGCATGGCTACACCATCTAAAAATTATTATCATAATAGGCTTTAGTAAAAGGTATGAGTAGGATCATGATGGGCCAAAAAGTGGTGATATGTAAGTGATATGATGGCCCATGTGGCTGAAAACTTTTTTTTACCCAAAATTGATGAAATGAAAAGGGTTTTTAAAGGAGATTCTCAAATTTCCACCAATATAAATTATGTTTTACTTTGAATTTAATAAATAATTATTATTCATTTTCTATTTGAATTACGACTAAAGTCCTGATTGATAGGCTGATTGAAAAACATCTATAGCTTTTAAATGGTATCACATTTTTTAAATCCAAAACATGCATCACATTCTATGCTTCACATACTATAGGATTTAAAAAAATAATTGATTTTCATGAATTTTTGATGAAGTTAAAAGGTGGTCAGATATATGACTTTTTTATATTTTTTAAAAGTTGTAATAAAAAATCATAATTAATTATTTACCTGGAAACAAATTACAAAAAAATATGCATCACATTGGGACATGAGTCTTCGACTTATATCTAAAATATTATAAAAAAATATTATCATTTTATTGTGGTTAGGGTGGTCAGACAGACACCTACTTCTTATTTTTTCCCTTAATTTAAGTACTACTGCATTGAAATTTCCAATTTTCACCAAATAGATTTTTTTTAAATAAAAATAAACCTATTAGTTTAGAAACTACATTCAATTTGCAACAAATTCTTTTCTTACATATTTTTTAAATAATATAGATAACTTATTCAAAATTTTACGTCAAGTTGCCTAACTCTTATTTTTCTGAATTTTATTGCCACTTAAGGGCCATTTTTTTCCATGATGATCTTGAACATGCCCTAAATAATTTGAAATGATAATTTAATTATCCTCCTTCTCAAGTATTATTCTCCCATCCTCCACCATGTCACAAAAATATTATAGGTGAAATGGAGAAATATAGGGTAGGAGAAATGTGGAGTTCCCCCAATTTGAAATGCAGGCCTATTTCTCATTATTTCATTATGAAATGAGATCCACATAAAGAATTGACTTAAAACCCTTAGGTGATTCAACTCAATAAAGGAATCTACTAATTTCCTTATGCTTGAGGATGGGGGTTTTAGCCTAAACATCACTTTTGGGAGAAAAGCTAAAAATAGTAAATCAACTCAATTGTGCCAATTCAAACATGAAACAACAATATTAAGCTCAATATAAATAGAGACACCAAAATTTTTGCAAATCTAAGAAGTTCCGAGTGATGTGTACTAGTCACCAAAAATAACTTATTAAAGGCTATCTAGGACTCATTCACCCATGGGAGAATGGGTCTCTCCTCAAGGTTTTCAAAAAAAAATTGGGAGCCTCTGATGTCAATCTATAGCTTCCATTTGATTGAGGTTTTAGTGTCAAAAATTCAAAAATTAAATTTGTAGGTGAGTTTCCATGGCTTGGCGACAACTTTGAAAACTTTTTCAATCTTTCTCTTCAAAAGGTCTTCAATCCTTCTTCAATCTAAAATCTGCAACACAAACACAAAAGGGGAAAATTGTTTATTTTTAGGGAATGGGGATTTTCCCTCGTAAAACCATGTTTGGGTAATTAAACCTTAAATTGAAATAATGAAATTTGAAAAGGGATGATGAATGAAACATGCAATGTTGTAACTCACCAAACCCTTGAATAAAACTTTAGAAATCTGCAATATTGATCTTTATGTGGATCTTTAAAACCTACATCACAATCAAAGAAATTTTGCATCAAAGACATGCATGATGTTGAAGATGCAAAGACTTTTTTGATTTGGATGTGGATCTTTAAAACCTATATCACAATTTTAGCTCCAAAAACATGCATGATGTTGAAGACTTTGACATGATGTTTGAGATCTTGATTGCATCAAATAAATCACTAATAAATTTATTCTTGAATGCCTTTGATAATAAACTTAGCTTTAGGAAATGTGAAAGAAAACTCTCAAAAGTTCTAGCTTTCTCTTGAGGATTTCAATTGATGAAATAACCTTATATTTATAGGTATGTATCCTTAATTTCTCAAAAAATTAAACATTACATTCTGAAGTGAAAAATTGAATCGAGAGATGTTAAAATACTGCCAAAAATAAAATTTAAATTCAGGTTCAAAGGCCTAGGGAGGACCCATTTGCCCAAGTCCTTGCTCCTAGAACACACATTTCTCAAGGTAAAATTTTATATGTTGGCATTAATTTTTTTCAGGTTTCCCCTTTAGAAAATGTAATTTATTAGGCTTGTAGATGTAAAATACGGCCCATTAAGGCACAGTTAAGTCCATTGTAACTAAGAGGGTCCAAAAAAAGTGTGGATACACAAACATACAATACAAAGGCAAGACAAGATACACAAACATACAATGTCGAAGACAAAAAGAAAGAAAAATAATTAAAAAAGGGGCGGATCAAGCTTTGACTATTTTTCAAACATGATGTGGATCAAGCTTTAGCTATTTGTCCAAATTTTTTTACAGGTGAAACCCATTATCCACTATGCAAACAATAATACATGCTCACATGGGCTAGTGAAATCCATTATCCACTAGGTGAGCCCCCATAAAGTGGACAATAAGAAAATTTTATTAGGTTCCTGTAGCTATACAAGATTTATACCTCCTGATAACTTTGATAAGGCGCCACACAATATGAGATTTGAGCTTCATAAGGCTTAGAAAGCTACATTATGCTAAGAACTTATGAACAAACATGTCCCTACTAGAAAGCAAGATGGGTTATGCTTGGTGGCCATGAAAAAGGTTCTAACTTTGAGCTTCACAATGTTAGCAAGATGCCTTATGCTAATCACTTATGAAGAAAAATACAAATAGGATATTCAAAGGGGTTTTTATTACTTCATGGAAGGTCTCCTCTTAGGGAAAATCATTCCTAATGTCTCCAAGAGAGGACAATTTGAAGATAAAAGATTCACAATTTAGGAAATGCAACGTGTAGCATTACCACTAAGAGGAATGTCATATGTTCAGAAAGGTCGTAATCTTGGAGGACATCAAACCCAAGGACATCACCAAGAAGAAGACACGTCACATGAAGTAATAAGACCACACTATGAAACATAAGTTATAGTAAAAAGTGATAATGCGAATGTATTCCCCCACTTTAAAGAAATTGCTAGACACCATGTTGTGAGAAATTATTTTAAACTAGAAAATGATCAATGCTAAACGATAAAGAAGATATGAGTGCTTATTTGGAAATTCCTATGACAAGCATATGATTCCAAATGAAGTTGTGTCATGAAAATGGATTAACCCCAAATAAAATCACAAAATAACACACAAGGGATCCATGGATTTGGGGTTGGTGTATGTCTTAGATACAATGATATTATAGAGCTCAAAAAATTTCATCATTCCCCAAATAACTCATGAAACTTGAAGAATGACACATAAAGATCGAAAAAATAAAAGAAAATTGGTCAACATGGAAGAGACCAAAATGTCTCAATGCCTTGCTTCATCCCCAAAAGGAAAATACTAGAAAAAATAAAAGATAAAGATTTATGACATATAGAAGAATATAGGTACAAATGGAGTAATTTTCATAAAGACATATCAAACATAACATTACGGGGGATCACATTATGCACATCCAATCACACAAAAATAAAATGAAAATAAAATAAATAAAAGAGTAGTAAGGCACATGCGAGTCGACCTATAGTAGGTAATCTACATCCCAATCTTGTTCATCATATGCAGAAGGCAGATAACTAGCCAAAGATAAAATAACAAATGTTGTACTGCGAACATTGTCAAGTTCAACATGTGGTGAGTTACTATTTTAAGGAGGATCATCATGTTTGATATCATCTAAATTCATGTAAGAGGAAAGTAATAAATTCAACTCATTATGCACTTCCTCATCAATTTTAGTAGTTTTATCATCCTCATCCAAGTTAATCACAATAGAAGGTCTAATGATAATATACATGGAAGGTGATTGTTCTTTTTTTGTTGCAGATATAGATGTTTCATGTTGTGGAAAAGGTGGAGAATCATCATGCATTGCTTGAGTTTTTGTAGGATCTTTAGTTGCTGATTTATCTTCTTTTTTGTAACAGATGAGCAACAGTATGACATCTACACCTACATTCTCTAGCATTTTGGTTTCTTTTTGTTATGTTTTCAAGTTGTGATTGTGTAGGAGTGAGTTTATCAATCATAGGATTTTTTCTTCCCATAAGGGATGAACGGAAGGAATCATGGGAGGTTTCTCAACCACTTTATCTTTAACTTTATAAACTTGTTTAATTTTAGGAGGCACAACGAGACTTATTTGGTTATCTCTTGGTCTCTTATAGGAAATGGGTGAAATGTTTTCTATGTTTTGGTCTTGGTTACTTCGAAGGGCTTTTGATTCAATCATGGTGTCACCAAGGATAGGTGGCTCAATCACAAGTTGATACATGTATTACTAAGGGATAACTCTACTATGTGTTTTTCCTTAAATTTATGATTATATTTGAAAAATAAGTCCTCACAAGGCCTAATAGGTTCCATAGGTTTAGGCCAAAATAAATCTAATTAGAAACTCACATGGGAAGATAGTGGATTAAAGCCACTATGGTGCACAATAAATATTTTTTTACCAAATGGAAACTTAAAAAATTTATGCACTACCAATGGGACAACATTCATGGAGTGAAGCCATGAGTAGACTAACTTCATATGAAATTGATCTGACATTTTGATGATGGAGAATTTAGGACATTCAATATTTTTAGTCCAACTTGTAAAGGAATATTTATCGAACCTATCATAGGGCTAGCAAAACCATAATGTGTTATGATCCATGCTTCCAATTGTTCATAAGTATCTTGATAAAGTTTATGTGCAAACAAGAATTCTTTAGTTATCACATTCTCTACATAGATGGGATCAATTAATATCACATTGGTAGGCTTGTCATGGATTCTTCTAGAAATGTAAAGAGGACCATCAAATGCATGTTTAAGTATGTCATTTTGTGAGAAAGGTTCATACCAAGGGACATATTGGTTAGGCCCTTACGAGGTTGAACTTCAATGATTCCAATCATACTATATATAATATTTTCCTCATTATTATTCATGATGTTATCATTATTGTTTTCACTCACTTTGACAAAGGAGATGTTATGATTTCAAATAGGATTGGTAAATATTTATAAATTTTGGCTAGGAGGGGCTTCAAATTTATGACCTTGATCATTAACACTGCCAATTTGAATGTGATTAGAATCAACGAGGTCTTGCAAAATATGTTTAAGACACTTATACAATGTTCCATATCATATCCATTTTGTCAGTGAAAAAAGAAAAAGGCATTTTTTCTATAGTTTAGAGGTAAAGGATTAGTAGGATCAAGAGCTCTAACAGGAGGTAAGGAAATTAAATTCTTGTTTAAGAGCTACAACATGATGGAATGAAGGGTATTAGGTAGAGGGGTAAAAAATTTATTCCTCTCCCCAAATGTAAATGGATTTTTTGTCTTTATAACATCCACTTGGGTTTCAACATGTTGAGTTGGTCAAGGGGAATTGATTTGTATAAAGCCCCTATTTGATTTCTTGAATGGTTGATAGTTGGTTTGTGGTGTGGATTCAAAATTTTCATGATGGTTAGAGAGTGTCTTCACTTCACAACTACTAACCAAATTTTTGTAATCATGAAGGGTAATGCACAATTATGTGAAGGAGGGAAATTACATCATCTCAATCTAATCTTGAAGCTTATTTTATAATTTTTAAATGAACATTCGTTGGAGGTCAAGGTCAGGAATACTAATGTAGATTTTTGAGTAAAGCAATTGATAACAGGAGATAAAGTTAGTGACCTTTTCATCATCCTTTTTCTTACATCTCATTAAATCTACTAAGGTATTCTTAGGACCCATGTGTGCTTGTAAATGGTTAAGGAAGGCATCAACAAGTTCATTGAATGAATGTATTGAGTTATTCAGTAAGGAAAAAAACCATTCAAAGGTAGTTTATTTCAAGGATCTAGGGAAGAGTTTATCCAAGAGTTTATCCAAAAAAATGAAGTCACTATATAAGGTTGTGTATGTGGAAACATGGCTAACAGGGTCTCCTTTCCCACCATATTTCTCAAATCTAGGAATCTTTATACCTTGTGGCATTTGTGTTCTCAATATCTCCAAGGATAATGGATTTCTTTGGACATATTATGAAGTTTGGCCATTTTTATTTTGATTCAGTGGAGTAATTTGTTGTTATAGGGATGAAACACTTTGTAAGAGTTGGTTAAGAAAAATATTATTTTTTTGTTTTGAGATGGAGGTGAATAAGGTGGAGGTGTATATGTGTTCGGAGGACAAGTGAATTTTAATATTGTAAGGGGATATGGATTAGGAGATATGAGATTTGAATGCACAAATATAAAGGGGTTTCCAATGGAAATACCTAACATAGTATTGACATTGCTATTTGGTTGTATGGTTGTAGTAACAATTTGATTAGTGTATGTCAGAATAGAGGTCATGGTTGTGGAAGGAGGAATTAGATTTCCACCTTGGATTTGAGTATACCCCTAAGCTTGAGAACAACTAGTAATTGTAGAGACATGTTTATTAATGATATGAGATAGGATATGCACAACTTATATTCCTTATTCATTATCAATCATTCTCATCACATTATCTATGGTAGGAATCACAATACCAATAATGTATTCAGAACTCACAAAGTCTTGCAATTTTTCTAATTGTTCATTCATTTGCCTTAAGTTATCTTCAAGGAAATTAGAAACCATTGATGTAAAATTAGTAGCATTAGTTGTTATTAAGGAATTCTTACAAAATGAAGTGTCAAGAGTATGGTCCATAATGGGTTCACTAGTGTCAAACACTATGAGTGAAAGAGTTAGAAAACCTAAGATCCATAGTGAGTGATGTATCATGAGATGAAATGAGTCTCAAACTGTGTCTCACAATGGTAATTACAATAGGACACCAAGTTGTGAAGCTCATACAAGTTTCACAAACCCAAGGTGCACCCAAAATGGAGAATAGGTAAAATGCAATCAAACACCCTATAATATAAAGTGCAATGCAAGTATATAAACAAAAAACTTCATATTTTAAACAAGATAATGCGTTGATTATACTATGTAAAAACCTAAAAATTATTTCTTTTAACTCCAATTTTTATTTTGAAAGGAACTTGAATTTGATTGATTAACCTTAATGTAAATGATTTCAAAAAATTAAATTTATAGAAACTCAAACAAATATCTAAATACAAAAACTTGAAGAATGTAGGCTGAGGGTTTTTAGTGCCCAAAAATCCATAAAAATCCTTGATCAAGGACTCATCGCCCATTGGGCGAATGGGTCTGACTTCAAGGTTTTGAAAAATCAAATAATAGATTTCTAAGTTAATATTAATGTTTTCAGATTTTGGTTTCAAATAGGTGGTTATAGTTTCAAATTTCTAGAAAATCATATCTAAATGCAAGTGTGGAATGATGCTAAATAAGAAGAAAAAATACCTAAATTGAAATGCAATTTTGATTCATTTTTTCTTATTTAAGTTTTTAATCATGCAATGTTATGTAAATACTCTAAAAAATTGATGAAATTTTTGGATTTTCATATTTTAAAGAATGTAAAAATGACAACCTAAAACCCTAAATTAGATGCAAATTAATGTAAGTTAAGAACCTTAAATAATATGAAAATCAATGCAATGCAATGCAAATTAATGTGAGTCCTAGATCTAGGGTTTGAATGGACTCGAATTTTCAAAATTTTGATATACAAAGTCATGTTTACCAAGATTCATAGGGTGAAAAAAAGGGTTTACGAGGGGTTCATCAATATAAATGTAGGCCTATTTCTAACTATTTCATTAGGAAATGATATCCACGCAAATAATTGACTTAGAACCCTTAGGTGAGTCAATTCAATGAAGGAATCTACTAATTTCCTTATGCTTGAGGACAAGTGTTTTAGCTTGAATACCGCTTTTCTAGGAGAGAAACTAAAATATTAAATCAACTCAATTATGCCAATTCAAACTTGAAAGAATAATATTAAGCTCAATATTAATAGAAACACCAATTTTTTTGTAGATCTAAGAAGGTGTCAGTGATGTGTACCAATCACCAAAAATAACGTTTACAGTCTCGCTTTTCAAAAGGTATTCAATCCTTCTTCAACCTAAAATTTGCAACACAAACACAAGAGGGGAAAAATTATTATTTTTTGGTGAATTGGTGTTTTCCTTGGTCAAACCCCATTTTCATAATTAAACCTTGAATTGAAATAATGAAATGTGAAAAGGAATGATGAATGAACCATACAATGTTGTAGTGCACCAAACCCTTGAATAAACCTTTGGAAATCTACAATATTTATCTTGATCTTACATGAGATGTCTTCAATGTATGTGGATCTTGATGCTTGAAATATGGTTTTGAATGCTTTACTTGATCTTTGAAACCCACAATGTTAGCTCTAAAAATGTGCATGATTCTTAAGACTTTGACATGATCCTTGAGATCTTGATTACTGCAATAAATCACTAATAAATCTTCTCTTTGAATGGCTTTTATCATAAAGATAGCTTTAGGAAATGCTTGCATGAAAAATATCAAAATTTCTATCTTTCTTCTTAGGATTTGAATTGATGAAATAACCTTGTATTTATAGGTATGTATCCTTAATTTTGCAAAAATTAAACATTACAAGCTAACACGAAAATTTGAATTTAGAGATGTTAAAATACTGCCAAAAACATAATTTAAATTCAAGTTCAAAGGACTAGGGAGGACCCATTCACCCATTGTTCAAGGTAAAATGTTATGGGTTGGCATTAATTATCATCAGGTTTCCCCTTCGGAAAATATAATTATTTATTAGGCTTGTAGATGTAAAATAGGGCTTATTAAGGCACAATAAAGTCCATTTTAATGAAGAGATCCCAAACAAAGTGTGAAATTGTAAAGGAGTACATTTTTCTACACTACAATACTATAGAATAAATGTGCTTTATATGTTTATGAAATGTAGATTTCTACTATCAATTAATTCTCATTGCTCCTTGACTCAACCCAAAATTTGAACACAACCTATAAAGTCACACTACCTCCTTAAAGGTATGATTAGCTATCATAAAATATACCTTATTAGTTGAAAGAGTTACCATGGTATTGTTCCTTTCTCACTCAATTAATTACACAGGAGGTAAACACATAACCACTAGTAGACCTCTTGATGTCCATGTTACCTACCTAGTTTTAGTCTACAAACTCCTATATTTTTATTGAGTGTTCCATTTTTCCTATAGCACTATTAAAAATAATCTCTAGGTATTTTAAAAATGTTGTCCAAGCATCACCAACACTATTATGTGAACATTTTAGGTTGCATAAGGTCCTACATGTATTACCAACACTACTACAAGCATTCTCTATATAGGTTTCCTAAGGCATTACTATAGGAAACACTAAATCTAATATAGGAATCATCTAAGTATCTTAAATAAATATACATGATAGTAAATAAAATACTCTATAGTTCTTTGGAAAATGTTCAAATATGTGTACACTTTTATAGAGGAAATAGCTAATAATAATCTCACGTTTTTAACTTTAATCTCTAGAAAATCAGATATATATGTTTTAAATTTCCAAATTATGTGAAGTAACGAAATGCATATTTTTTAACATATTTTATTTTGATTTAAAAAATCAAATATAATTTTTTTAATTTTTTTTTTTAAAATTGACATTGTAATTTAGTTGTTGATAAAATGCGATAAAATAAGGTTAAATAGGATGCTACTCTTTATATAGTAATTTTTTTCCTTCCATTTTTCTTTTGTATTTATAACTTGGAACTTTAGAGCATGGTTAATTTTTATCCATTTAAATAAATACATATTTCATATAAATCTTCAATTTCACATGTATTGAAAACACAGCTATTTTGATAGAACACCATAGTTTGTCTTAGCTATTTATCCAACAAAGAAAATAAATAATATCTTCTTGAAATAAAATATCTCCTCTAATGCATCATATTTTTTACAACCTTTTCTAATAAAATTTAATATTGTTTCTTAACAAAATAGTCAACCTTATATTTTTTTTTTGATAATCTTCTTTCAGTATATAAAAAATTGAACTATTATCTTTTATTATATTTTTAAACTACACATAGATCCTCAAGTTTTCTAGATAAGTTTTCTTGGTAGAATAGCCACAAAGTGATGGCACTCACGTATTTTGTGGAAACATCTAATTTTAAGTTATTGACAATATTAATTTATTTAAAGTGAAACCATCTAGAATATTTGAAAAAAATAAAATTAGTTCGAAATGTTCAAAATAACAATTATGTTGATAAGTTGGTTTTGAGTGTGACACAACTTCAAGCTTTTATGCACCTTTGAAATATATAAAGGCTCTACTCATGTGTACATAGTGATTCCTACCATAATTAGTCATAAGCTAACTTGATACTTCAGCTACTTTTGAAATGCTTGGTCAATGTAGACCATAACATACATGAGGATGTTAACTACAATAGTGGAACCTTGGGAAAATGGGAGATTTAGTTGGTGATTAAGTGCTATCACAACCACTTTCAAGACATTTCACTAAAGGATAACCCTAGAGATCTCAATGCAAAAGAGAAAGAGATCTTGCAATAGGATTGTCCTAGGAGTTGAATATGATCTAATAAGGGGTTCACCACCAAGTTTAGACTTGGAAAAGATAATGAAATGCAAGATGAAATGAAAAACTCTATTTGAATGCAAAGTAACACTAAATGGCCAAGAAAAGTTAATGAAACAATACAAAAAACTATAAAACAAAATGTGTGCACTCAAAAATCTAGAGATGGCAAGATGGAGGTTTGAGTCACTGAAAATTCTACTTTTATTGTTGATTGGGACTCATTTTCCAAGCTAAGTGAATCAATCCTATTTATGGAAAACTGCATAAGAGTTGGTTTAAGACAAAAGGGTATCTGAATATGCAAAGATCTTTGTCAAACAGCTACAATGGGACTCATTCACCACTTGTGGTGAATAAGTCCACTTCTACTTTTTCATAAATTCAAAACCTAGATATGTGCCTCTAAGTCTATTTTTTCTTCCTAATTGGTTTCTGAATCCAAAACTACAATTTGTGACCTATAGGTGATCTCCAAATATCTCCAAGGCTTGTTGACAACTTTGACAACTTTGAGCTCTTGACAACTTTTCTCCAATCTTGCTCCTTAAGAAATCTGCAACCTAAACCTACAAATAACACACAAAGGAGAGGGAAAAAATGTTGTCGGGTTAGTGGATAGGGTTTTTCCTTGGTCAAACCCCTTGTTGGTAATTAAACCTTGAAATGAAATCAAATATGATTGGAGAATGATAAATGAACAAATGACAATTGTTGCAACTCAGCAAACCCTTGCAATAAAGTGTTACAAATATTCTTGAGATGGCTCCAATTGATGTAGATCTTGATCCTTTCTTGAATGAATTTGATCTTGAATGAAACACTTGCTTGAATCATAAACCCTACATCACAATTTTTAGCACAATGATAGACATGATGCATGCAATCTTTGACATGATGATTGATGCTTAAATGCTACTCTAGAATTCTTGATAATCCGACCTTGAATTCTCTTGAATGCTCTTATGAAATCAATTTGATAGTATGAATGCTCTCAAAAAATGCTTAGGTGAAAATGAGTGAAAGAACCTTGTATTTATACTCAATTATGCAAGAAATCCCAAAATTAAAGCACTACAAGCCGACATTAGATCTAGGAGAATAAAATCCTATGAAGAATTTGAATTAATTTTGATTTTGGGCCACATAGGACTCATTCACCCAAGCTGGCGAATGAGTCCCACTAGGCTTAATTTTTGGGACCAAATTAAATAATGCTTAGAGATGTGTGAAACCAAGTTTAGGGCCAAAAGATCAAGGTGGGACTCATGTTCTCCGAAGGTGGAAAATGAGTCCTAGATCACTAAATCTGGGCCATTCAAACCTGCAACACTTGAATTATGATTGGCTAACAACTGGTGTTGGGATTATCTTCGAAAAGATGCAACAAATGAGGCTTGTGGATACAAAATAAGACCAATTAAAGCATAAGAAATCCCAATTATTAATGACAATCCTAGAGAAGTCTGAAAGTGTGTTATAAGACTTTACAACACTCCAAATAAGAAAAGATTAATATGAATTTTGACTAAAAAGAGGTTTATTAGGTGGATAAGACCTTAGAAAAGTGTTGAAGTATATTACAACACTTCACAACACTTTAGCAAGGTTCCATTTAAATCCATTAATTTAGAAGTTCCCAAGACTTAATGTGAATTTGTCAATCATATTATAACACTAAATCAAGGCAACATTAAGCCTAACTCACAATGAGGGCCCAAACAAGCCAAAAAAAGTAGAAGGGATACTTTTTCCATGACTATATTTAACCCCGAATTTAGTGAGAGGATGAACTTGCTTCAAACTCATGCACTAAAGTAGAAAAAAACACATCAAGAGGGGTTTGAGTGTGTAAGATAGAAAATTGATGCCATTAAGGGTCTTAGGACCTAGGGCAACAAACTTTCTATACTCCACATTCAAGGAAAAAAACTTGAGATCTCAATGCAAAGGAGAAAGAGATCTTTCAAAGGGGTTGTCCTAGGGTATAATTTCACATTACAAGAGGGTTTCACCACCAAGTAATAAATTGGAAAGACTAATTCAATGTAAGATGCAACACTAAACCCTAGTTTGATGTAATGACCTACAAAATTACCTAGAAAAGTATGTATTTAACAAAATAGAAAGTTCTGAAACAAAATGTGTGCACCTAGAAACTTGTAGAGATTTGAATGGAGACTTTAAATTTTGTTGATACTAAAATTTTGGCCTACTGGGACTCATTCACCATTTTGGGTGAATCAGTCCCAGTTCTGAATTTTTGCACAGGAGCAGGTTTCGGGCAAATGGGTATCCAAATTTGCAAAAAATATCTAAAAAGAACCTATAGTGGGACTCATTCACCACTTGTGGCGAATGATTTTAGTTTATATTTTCTAGAAACTCAAAGTCTAAATTTTCTCTTATTAGTCTGCTCAATTTGTTCCTCCAGGTTCCCGGATTTGAAACTCTAATTTTAGGGTTGTAGATGACCTTTTAGGGAAGATTATGACCTTGAAAATGGGGTCACAACTCCAACAAGCTTGTAAGCTAATCCTCAATGATCTTCAAGTCTTCAAAGAACCTAAATCAACAAATTACATAAAGAAAGAGAGAAAAAGTGTTGATTTTTAGGGAATAGGGGTTTTCCTTGGTCAAACCCCTTTTAGGTAATTAAACCAAATGATGAAACAAGGAAATGAAACATGAAAATAAGATATGAAAAATGATACTTTGAATGATGTCTTGTAAATGATGTCTATAAATCTGTAACTTAACATGAAATGGCCATGAAGGACATCAATATAACATGATTTATGCTTGATATTATTGAAATGATGAAGGGTCTTGATTGGCTGCAACAATTGATGAAGAATTCTTCCCTTGAATGCCTTAAAACTAATCTTGAAAGCTATCTTGATGACCTTCTAAATACTTGGAATACTTAACTCTTGAATCCTTGACTTGATGACATGAATGTATGATGAAATAATGATTTGAGAGATCATTTATATAGGAAATCGACTCAAATGACCATTAGTTTGATCCCGAACACCGACATGGAATAAATTTGAATTAAAAACCCATTATTCTTGCTCAAAACCTTAAAAATAGGCCAAATGGGACTCATTTTCCATCCTGGGCCAATGAGTCCCACCTAGATGAGAATCATTCACCCAAGGTGGTGAATGAGCTCCCTAGGGGCTATTTTTAGTCCTAAAGTGTCGAGGAGTCAATAATTTAAGCTTATATATTGATCTTGTCAGGTTTTTGATTAAAATATTCCTTGAGATGCACAATCTGGGATCATAGGGGCATATTAATGATGATAGTAAGGTCATAAACATAATAGGGTCCAAAATATAATATGAAAGTGTAAATAAGTACCCTTTACAACAATAAATTAAGGCAAAATGGGGTCTATTTAGCTTAGAAGGGCCCTAAATGCCATGTAAATGTGTAAAACACATTACAACACTAGATTAGGTCCACTTTAGTTTACAAGAATCCTAAATTTAATGTGAAGATGTAAATAGATATATTTTACAACAATAAATTAAGGAAAAGTCAAGTTAATTTAGCTTAAGGAGGGCCCAAGACCTAATGTGGATGTGTAAAACACCTCACAACAATAGACCAAGGTGATATCATGTCTAGTTCATCATTAAACATTCCCAAATTAAGCAAGGGATAGTTTTTTCTACACTACATTTAGTTCCCACTTTAGTGAGAGGAGGAACTTGCTTCAAACTCACACTAAAGTAGAAATTCAAGAGGGATCCAACCATACCAATGGGGATGGTCTATGATAACAAAGATGAAGGAGGCGGTCAAGCCCCCAAGGCCCAAGATCGTAAGTCAAACTAACATAAGCACAAAAGGACACGCACAAGGTGTATATTATGCAACATCAAGATACATGATCATGTAATGTCAATAACTAAAAGAAAGGAAAATAAAAACTAAAAAGGTGGATCAATCTTCAACCGTTTATCCAACATGATGTGCATCAGATCTATGTTGTTTGCCCAAAAATGCACACTCACTCTGAGGCAACATAACTCTTGGTTGTCCATTGGGAGAGTAATCCAATAGGTGAGACATATACACACCTAGCCGGTATGCACTCACACACACACATGAGTGGCTATGGGGAAATTCATGCCTCGGTCAGGCTTCCCGATCAAACCATACCAAAGTTGTACCTCCTGATAACTTTGATAAGGTGCCACACAATAATGAAATTCGAGCTCCATGAGGCAAGAAAAACTTTGTATGCTTGAAACTCATATACATTGTAAATGTAGAATAGTGTAATTTGTTCAAAGGGATTTTGTTTAATTCGTGCTTGAGGTCTCTTCTTAGGGAACATCGTGCCTAATGTCTCCAAGAGAGGACAACTCAAATAAATATCATTCTCTCAAAGGAAATCAAGCCTAATTACACCACCAATAAAAGGACAAGAAGAAAGAAAATCACACAATGAAATATGAGTGTCGATGTATGCCCCTACTTTAAAGTGGTTGCTAACACCATTTTTGTGAGAAATTTCTTTAAAGTAGAAGAAGAAGTGAGCTTATTCAGAAAGCCACATGCCAAGTCATATGTTTCTAATAAGCTATATCATGAATAAGTATGTCACATGCGAGCCAACTTAAGGTATGTCATCCACATCCTAAGCTTTCTCTTATATGTACATGAAAGGTGATCAAATAGCCAAAAGAGACAATGATAAGTGACATATGAGGACAAGGATACCTAACCCCTTTCCCCCACTTAGTGTAGGAAAAGGGTGAGCCGAAATGATTGACAAGAAACATGCTAGTGTGAAAATCAGTATCAATCAGAGGAACTAGGTGCTTCAACACAAGGAAGAGCACCACACTCCTTAAGATGTTGAATTTTATCACTTAAAGCCTTTTATTCATTAGTAGCATGACCATGAAGTCTATGATAAACACAAAATGAGGTCTTGTAATAGATTTTCTTTTGTTTTCTTGGAGGAAGGGATATCAAATGATCTTGGAGGAGTATTGACAAGATACCTGCTTGATCAATGGTAGAAGATATTCCTTTATTTTGTGATAGAGATATCTCTTTCTTAGTACAAGATGTCATACTTACACAAGACTCTTTAGATTGCAAGATTTTTTTCTCTCCTTTACAGGAGGGTGTAAAATCTAATGAATTAAATCATTATTGTTTTGTGTGATGACATTGACATTAAGAGAAGATTTATATCTTTGTTTTCTTTCTTGCAAAGAATAAAAAATTAAGACCACTAGTGTCTATCAGTTTAGGATGCACTAATGTTAAAGTTGGCATAGAAGAATATTTTTTAAGAGTGTTGATGTTGAGTGAAGTTTTGTTTGTATATTTCAAGGGACAATAACCAAGACCTCTAGTATTTTATTGTGTGTTAGGATCAATAGGGACACATATACCTTGTTCTGTAGCACCACATCCTTTTCCATTATACCCAAGTTGTTTCATAAGTTCATAACCTTTTCCATAAAGCTTCTTCATCTCTTTTGGATTTAGTGGTTGTTCATGGTTTATTTCATCAAAGTTTGTTGTGTAATCTATTGTCTTTTGTTCTAAAGTGGTTGAGGTGGATGCTTTCAAAGGGTCTTTTGAATTTTGTGTTGACATTTCCACTTTTTTTGTTCCCTTTTCAGATTATTTGTGTATGATTTTGTATTCTCCCATGAATGTTGGTTCAAAGTCTTAAGGAACCCCAATCATCATCTAATATATTTGTGAATTCTTCAATGTGTTTTTATTTGTCTTTCTATTGTATGAGTTCCACTTGTGTAGTTGGCGTCAATTTTGCTAAAGGATTGTCCTTATTTTTCTCAATGCTAAAACAACTATTTGGGTTAAGGTCTACTTCATGTATGTACACTTTGTTTTTTTAGATGTATTTAATTTTATGATGAAGAGTATAAGGCACTCCATTCATTGCATGAATCCATGGTCTGCCTAGAAGGAGATTATATGAAAGATCACGAGGCATAACATCGATGAGTGTTTCTAATGTAGCCTTTCTAACTATAATAGGTAAAGTGATCACACCAAGTAGTTGTTTTCCAACATTGTCAAATCCACTAAGAGATAGAGGTTGGTTGAATTGTTGATTTATCTATGCCAAGCCTATCCAAAAGGGATTCACTACATGCTGGAACTCCTAAAAAAATCATGACTCCTTTACTAATTTGGCCAATTTCAGTCAGTCTCAATATGTTTGGACTTAGGGTTTTGTTCATTAATGTTTCTTGGGGATTTCACTACTAAAATCTCACCCTAGAAACCCTTAGGGATCTAATTTGTCAATGACATTTTGTTTCCCATTTCTGGTCATTTTAAACATCTTGTGTCATCTAATCCCATAGAGTTACCAACCCCTCGTGCCTAGTTTTGAAAATATTTTATTTTTATAAGGTTGATCAATTGGCCTTATTTCGCCTTTACATCCTTTCAAAATATTGTGTCTTAAGTTGTTGAGGCCTTTTGTACGTCATCATAGATGGTCCCCTTCTTAAAACAACTTGCAGGCACATGCTTAATTGTTTCCACTTAAGTCTCATTGAATGCTTCCTTTTATCGCTCATCGCTCATATTTTTATGTATGCAAATATGAATTGGCAATGAGTGAAAAATGTTGTTTCCATGGTTTTGTGCATCGTAAATGGTATTGTGAACCTTTGATTCAAATTAGCGATGTCTGATGTGCTTGTTTCTCCAAAGGTTGTCGGTTATTGCTTATTGATTTTCAGCTTTGTGTATTGAATCAACAATCAATGATGACCTCTCAGCTTTTGTTTCGATCACTCATCACAAATGTATGTGTGATTGGCTTGCTCAAAATAAGCGATGGGAGATGGGAATCTTTTCTTCTATTTCACACATCACAGATAGTATGTATGATCGAGTTTCAAATTGGTGATGTGCGATGTATGGGCTGTTGTTAGTATCGCTCACTTCCCTCACATCGCTAATTGCTCATTCATTTCATGATGAGAATTATCAATGCATGATGGACCCTAGTGCTTGTTGTCTCTTCTCTTATTTCTCATCGTGGATCTTCTCCGGGATTTGAATTTCAAATGGTCGATGAGCGATGAGGTGTTTTTTCAAGGTTCTCCTTTACTGATCCGATGTATTCCTAGGAGCGATGTCTTTGGTGCCTTAGTATTCAATATAGATGTATGTGGATTGATATGGTTTCATCATTAGTTTCAAAAAATATCAATGATGTGATGAGGATTTTTAAATCCAAATCAATGACATGCGACATGATGAGGATTACTAAAGTGATACAGTGATCTAATGGTCTGGATTTAATCACGTCAAGGCTATTGTTGGTGTTTGAATCTTGGAGGGGTGGTATGTTTCAAATAATATTTCCTTCAAATACTAGCTCTATGTAATTCATTGATATAAATGGAAAGGGTACAAATCAAGCCAGTGATGCATGTTAATCGTCATATCATAGGTGACTAATGAAGATTAAAGGAAAATGTGGTAGTATTTGAGGTGGCATCGTTGCTTTTTAGGAACAAGTTGCAAAGGCAAAAAATGATTCTTGAGGTCGCCATTGATGATGTTTTAAATCTGCAAATATTGACAACCTATATTTAAAGGTAAATTGCTAAGTTATCAACTCACTCATGTGAGGAGTTCTTCAATCATTAATTTCTAGATGCTCCAAATTGTCTATTTAATGCAGGATTGTTTGCCATTTGATCTCAACATTTTTTGTCTACATAAAATATGAGGTGTGATTCATAAGAAAAAGTGTGTGAGTGATATGTGCTCAAGTGTTGAGGAGTTGATGTGTTATTCTAGGTAAGTTGGTATTCATATGAGCTCTATGTAATCCATGTTCTAGTTTGTCTAATAATTTCATATTTTTGGGATTGGTTGTAGTTGTCGGGGCTCGTGGGTGTGCCTTTTTGCAAATTTGGTTCTGAAGATTTTAAGCTAGTCAGGTTTTCTTCAAATTTTAAACTTGCTAGTTTTCGCTTGGGTTTTGCGAAATGGGAAAGTCTGGTGTGCCAACTCAGCTTATTAGGAGGTCTAGTAATCTTAGTGTTTTTGAGTGTCATGATGATTTTACTATAGATAAACAGGAGATTCCTGAGACTCATGTGACTCCAAAGGGTAAAAGGATTGTCTGTGGTCAAAAGAAGAAGAAGATAATTGTCTAGAGTACCAACAACTTATGAAATAGAACCATTTTAGAAGAATTGGTCAAGTTTAAAGGCAAGGAGTCAGTTGTTCCTATGAGGAAGGCCATTAAAGAAAGGGAAAAGCATCCAAAGGCCTGCTTGGGGAAACATAATTCTCCCATTGTGCTTTCTGATAGCCTTTCAGATGATGGAGATGACACTGACTCAGGGTACAGCTAGTACCTACTCTCTCTCGTGTCATATGATGATTCTAGTGAGGATGTGGTGATGGTTCCTTTGATTGCATCATGAACAAGGAGTGGATGAGCATACTCTGATTCTGAAGAATCAGAGTAATGTCCCAACCTTGTTTTAGTTTTTTATAAAACCATTGCTAATGTGTTTGTGGTTTTTCTCTTTTACTCTTCCATGCTGATGTGGAAGTCTTTTGGTTGGTATGATAGAAAACATTTTTTATTAACGTGGACACTGTAATAGTGACTAGCACTACCCTATGGTGATTTGGCTACCATCCCTTGACAACTTATGTGGAATTTAATATTTTTTCTTCCCCTTGTGTTATCAATGATTGCATATAACCGTCTAGGGAATCTCTCAAATTCTGATGAAATTATTTTGAAATGAATATGAAATGTAATTGTAATTCAACTGGATGCTTATTTCTCCCCTGATCTATAAAGGGGATATCAAGGTTGATTATGAAAGAGGAGGAGTTCAAGTTTTGGAGTCTTAGAAAGGTCTAGGTGAAGGTGCTAAGCTTAGAAAAGAGAGCATAATATAAATAGATAGATTAATCGATATACCAGGAACCAGCTTTGGTTATAAGTTATGATGTAATTATCCTAAAAGGGTTCTACAATAACACTAGTAATAGAAAATATTAGTTTAAAGTATGTGTTCTCCTATGTAATTTATTTGTATATTATGAATGGAATTTTTAATGATAGTGGGTATGTGCAGGATCATCATGGAAAAAACGGGCCCTTAAGTGGCAACAAATTCAAAAAAATCAGAGTTAGGCAACTTGACATAAAAAAATGTATAAGTTATCTATATTATTTCAAAAATATGTAAGAATAGAATTTGTAGAAAATTGAATGTAGTTTCTAAATTACTAGGTTTATTGAGAAAAAAATAAAATCTATTTGGTGAAAAATTAAAAATTTCAATACAATAGTACTTAAATTTCAGGGAAAAAATAAGAAGTAGGTGTCTGTTTGACCACCCTAACAACATTAAAATGATAATATTTTTTTATAATATTTTAGATACAAGTAGAGGACTTATGTCGCGATGAGATGCATATTTTTTTAAAAAAAATTTCAAAGTAAATAATTAATTATAATTTTTGTATGAATTTTTTAAAAAAATATAAAGACTCGTATGTCTGACCACCTTAACTTGGTCAAAACTTCATGAAATTCAATTTTTTATTTTTCAATCTTATATTATGTGAAGCATAGAATGTGATGCATGTTTTGGATTCAAAAATTATGATACCATTTGAAAGCTGTAGATTTTTTCCAATCAACCTAAAAAATCAGGACTTTAGTCGTAATTCAATAGAAAACGAATAATAATAATTTATTATATTCAAAGTAAAGAATAATTTATATTGGTGGAAATATGAGAATCTCCTTTAAAAACCCTTTTCGTTTCATCAATTTTGGGTAAAAAAAAGTTGTCAACCACATACCCATCATATTGCAACTTTTTGGCCCATCACGATCTTGCACACACCCTAGTTTCATTTGTCTTCTCTTGTTTAAACAAAATGAATAATTTTACTTATGCTTCAATTCAAGGGGTTGAATAAATGCTAAATTAAGGTCATGGGTTTGTGAGGAAATGATATAGGATTTTCTAAGAAACCATGTTTTAGATATAGTGAGTTGAATGCTATAAGGTAGTATGCCAATGGCCCACAAATTACTAGGTTAAATTGTGAGTGTATTACTAGTTAATTATAGAATAACTCTGTTGTCCCATGATGTAAGCAATGGTCTCTTTATTTTTTTATCTTGAAGTAAATTGATTTTAGTCACACATCTAGCTAGAGGCTTAAAATAAGGAACAAATCATAATAATCATCATTTGTAGAATGTTTCAATCTGAAGTATCATTTGGTTCCTAGGTATAGATAGTATTTTTTTGAAGGTTGGCCAAGCCTTTAGTGAATTTTATCTATGTGCATTTAAAATGAATTCATTTCTGTATGAAAATTCTCTTAATTGAATGAGTATCTTAGGAATACAAATAGGATTATCCTCCTAGGTCTCATAGAGCCCAAAGAGTAGAAGTAAGGAATCTTAAATCCTTGCTTGTGTGTTGTCCAATCCATATCCTTATTAATAATTGAACCCTAGAAAGTTCATAGGTAAGGAATGAGATCAAGTTTGGTTCATAAAAATCCACCAACATAAATGGTGACTCTATTGGGGAACAAATGTGAATCTCTAGTTGTAGAATGCCCTATCATAGAGTCAAGAAGAATTTGAAGAATTTGAACATCTGGTTCAGCTTCCAAGAACTTTTCAAACTTGAAAATTGTTATGTTGTAGTAGATTGTAAGAATTTGTGTCTGGCTCCACTGTTGGAAAACCCAGAATGATATTCATTTTCAAAATTCTTTATGTTGTTTGAAATTCAGTCCTTTGCTAAGAGAGGTGGTGGCTTTGTCATCAGAACCTAGTGAGAAAAGTTTTGAAAATTTCTAGTCAAGAATAACTTACAATAGTTATAACATATCAAGGTATGTTTTTGTGTTTGAGTTTCTGAGAAGAAATAAAAGCCATTTTTGAAAGATCTAGAAGAAAATTGGGTTCCCTACTGAGTGAATTAAGCACTAGAAAAGGGAATGGTTGCAGTTGTCTCAAATACATCTAAAGTGCAATTTGTAATATCTGAAATGTCTTGAAGAAGTATGCTTACTCCTGAACTGTGCCTCTTAAAAAAATTTAAAGCATGGGTATGTTTGAGCTTTCAAATTGTGATAGAAATTAAGGAATGAGGTAGTGGATAATTCATTGACAGGTTGATTTTTTGAAGATTGCATAAGGGTACAAGAGAAATGTATCACTTCCTCATATACCCTTGTGGAATAGCAAGTAGAAGTATGCAAGGCATGCAACCCTTATCATTCCATCAAAAGAAGTTATCTATGGAGAGATATAATCCATTAAGTTTCAATGGTATTCATGGTTTTTGTAATAAGATTCCCAATGATGTTAGGAAACATTTTCCAAAATTTACAAGGAAAAATGATGAGTCAGCTACTAAACACCTAAATGTATTCATAGATTTGATGGGTGAATTTGAAGTAGATTATGAGGATATTGTTATGAAGCTCTTTGCTCAGTCTTTGAAAGAAAATGCTAGAGATTGGCTCTTATATTTGGCAGTACATTTTGTAGGTTCATCGAATGACTTCATGATAGCATTTGTGGATCAATTTCGTGAAAGGGTTAGTCCTAGTGAGATAAGAAAAAGACTTATGGAAATCCAAAATGATGAAAATGAGATGATTCCAACTTTTAACTTGAGATTCACACAAGCAGTAAGAGGTATTCCTGAACACCTAAGGACTAGTGATGAAGAGTGTTTAATTATATATCTAAGTGCATTTGAAAATGAGATAAGTTATTTGATAAGGGATAAGGAACCTAAAATGTTACATCAGGAATGTCACATTGCTATGGACATTGAGAATATTATGAAATATTCAATGAGGAGTGGTTATATGGTTGCTAGTGTTTGTTGTCTTGATGTATTTCATATAAATTACATGGATAAGGATGAAAAAGATTGCCATAGTAATGATGTTCCTAATGCCTTACTTGGTTCATCATCATAGCATGTTTATCATCAATAGATGCAAGATGAACTACAACAAAGTCTGAGTGATAATGACCATGTATTACTTAGACTATATAATATGAAAAGACGTGAAGGGGAATTTACCTATCAGTTTCTAGTAATATTTTTTGGATATATTGTTGGAGATCCCTAAAGGGTTACATCCTAAAGATTCTATTTGTATTGACCTATTCTGTGATATCTATGAGCCAGGGCTTAGTACTTTTCCTAACGAATTAAAATCATAGGATTTTGATCAAATAATTGATTGGATTGGGATTGTTGAGGAGGATAAATGTGAATTTATGCAAAAAATGATGTCTCAGTATGACGGGGGTGCTCCTCCTATTATTATTAATTAAGGGTTTATTCAAGAAATAGATAAATAAATCTCTAAAGAAGAATATTTATCTAGTAGTATAGATGATGATATTGTTATATTTGCAAGTACTGTTGACATACCTTTGAGGATGCGAGTGTTAGAGTAAAGGTTTTAACTTAATTATGTTAATTAAGTTACCTTTATTCCTCTCTTAAGATTTCACTTTAGTTTGCATAATGTGACATTTAATAATTATATTAATTATTAAATTTCTACCTATTAGGGTTACTTTTAGGGTTGCACAATCTTCTTTCATAAGGATTGATCATTTTATTATTACTCTCTCTCTAATTAATATATTTTCTAGCTTTCAAAGCACCCTTGCTTTTTTGTCTCGAATATCTTCTTTTGTGATAGGTTATTTGCATGCAGGTGATCTTCGGGGTCTATGAGATTGGGTTTCTCAACTTCTACATGGTATCAAAGCTCTAGACCTGTTACTTCATGTTCGTCTTTTGAAGGTTTTGGAGCTTCGAGGGTTTGGGGTTTTCTTATTTTATCTAGGGCATCACTTGTTTCATCAAAGCATTTTGAGCCTAAACGGACCTCACCATTAATTCCACAGCAGCCCAAAACCTCAAAAATGACTATTCATTCGTCCATTTTGGATAAAGTTGATCAGAGAGGCAAATAATGTTTGCCCGAGAGGTCATACAACCTCCCCAACACGCATCACGAGGCACAAAATTCAAAAAAAATATTGAAAAAAATCAACATTTGTAAGGTAATCCTGCACGGCCAGTTTTAAAGTGCTCTGCCACCACCATGCTACCTAGCAGCCACCAAGAGCGACAACCATCAGACAACACCCCCACACTGCTGCCACTGTCGATTATAGCGCTTGTGGGCTCCCAGCTCCAAGCCCTGGTCATATTGATGACCGAGAGCTCTATCGAGGTGCTAAGCACCTAGCCCCCCTTGGTGGCTACTTTAGCACCAGCCCACGGTCACATTGGTGACAAAGGGCTTCAGACTTAACCCCTAGCCACTAGCCCCTAGCCCCTAGTCATTGATAAGACCAGGGGCCAATTTGTTTTAGCCCCCGAGGGCTCTAGAGGACCTATCAGATAATTTGGAGTTGTTTTAATGGAATCAAGTGTATTTTTTTGCATACAATCTCCATTTTTCAAAAACAAGATATCAACAGAAAGCTAGTTCCAGCGTCGTTCCATTGGTACTGGTGATGTTTCTCGATTTTTTTGTTTGCAATTTTTTTTGCCAATGAAAGTTAGAACTTGTGTTTTTCACTACCGAGGGCGTATCTTTTGCGTATGGAATCCGTTTTGCTCAAACAAATAGGATTTGGAAATTTGTTATAGTGCTCTTTCCATATTTTCAGTCTATTTGATCAAAAAATTTGCTAGGTAAATATTATTCAACTTTGTGTGTTTTAATACTTTGCATAATTACTTGGACATTTTGGCACCTACATGGGTTATGTTTGTGTTGGATGAGTTATATTTATATGATTTATCATGGATGAGATCATTAGTCTTTTATTTTTTCATTTGAAGAGTTATCATGGGTTTTTCTACTCACCCTTATGTAATCCAGCTGGATAAGGATAATTATGAGTCATGGGAAAAGGGCATACTTACACATTGTAAGTGGCTCAATATTTTTCCTTATTTATATGATCTCATACCTACACCAGACACATCAAGGGGTTTATCTGCATGGGCTATTATTTGAGATCATATTGTACGGGTTATTGGTTGTCTTGTTGATTTTGACACTGTGTGTGACTTATCCAACATTAGTTGTCCTTGCACAGTTTGGCAACATCTTTGGGAGATTTTTGGAAACTCTAATATCTCTGCATTCCTAGAGGATCCTGTTGCAGATTGTTTCATCCCTCTTGTAGATGTAGATTTCATACCTTATAATAACCGTAATCTAGAGGAGCTTGAGTATCTTGCAGGTCTTCCATGTTTTGATGGTTCAAATACTTGTATTCATGTTCCCACTCTTTAGATTGAGACTTCATCAGCATCTCTTGTTGTTCCTAATTCAGTGTAGAGGGCATCATTCATCTTCCAGATATAGCTACTTTGGACTCTTATGTTGTAGACATATCTTTCTTATTCATGGAGTCTTATATTATAGATTTGGAGGATTATTTTGAGGAAATTCATCTCCTCTACCCTGACAGTCAGGTTATCACTATACACCCACCATTATCAATGTATTCTGAGGTTGCATCTTAAGATTATCCACATCTATTTGGATTTGACATCATTTGTTTTAGTTCAGACATAGAGATTCTTCAACATCCAATCATGGCACACATCATGAGACAGATTGGTTCATCACTCTTCACAGGGTTTCTTCAACATCATCCTTTGGATCCATTTCTTCCCAAGGGGAGGAATATTATCTTCCACTTCAGGATCTCTTTTTGGATTTTACATCAGGCATCTACCATTGCGACAAGAGTTTCCTTATTGTGGGGAGGCCTTCTTGTCTCTTTCTATATCTCCTATGGAAACCATTTTATATGTACTTATATGATAGATTTTTTCTATGGGGGGTATCATGTAATCCACCTCCTATCCTTCTTTCATTAGTGCACTGTATTCCTTTCTTTGCATTCTATTTTGGGGAGGAGTTTTGTTCCCACTGGGTTTTCTCCTTTACCCTATTTCCTTTAGTTTTCATTTCTTTTGTAAATGGGTACCTGATCAGGCCTAGTTGTTGGGACCCATGTTTAATTTCATGCATTGTAGTTACCTTTTCTTTCTTGCACATTTTTGTAGCTGCATTCTTGGTCATATTAAGGGGGGGTGTTAGAGTAAAGGTTTTAACTTAATTATGTTAATTAAGTTACCTTTATTCCTCTCTTAAGATTTCACTTTAGTTTGCATAATGTGACATTTAATAATTATATTAACTATTAAATGTCTATGTATTAGGGTTACTTTTAGGGTTGCACAATATCCTTTCATAAGGATTGATCATTGTATTATTACTCTCTCTGATTAATATATTTTTCATCTTTCAAACCACTCTTGCATTTTTGTCTCGAATATCTTCTTCTATGATAGGTTATTTGCATGCAGGTGATCTTCGGGGTCTATGAGGTTGGCGTTGTCAACTTCTATAGTGAGATCAGAGTAGTGAGCATGAAAACCTTGATTATTCTCATAAGTATTATGAATATTTTTATGAGATTAACTTGAACACTTCCTTCTTGCCCGAGGAATCTAGTTGTACCAATAATCATGAGGTTGTGTCTTCACCATTAGATGAAAATTTAGCATGCGATGAAGTTTTCAATTGTAATCCATCCTTATTTGGATTGGAATGCCCTATAAATGTGGTAGACAATGAATTTCAAGACATGAATCTCTATACTCAGGGTCCTGAGCCCAATGTTAAAAATAATGAGATTGGTATTGATAGTCAACAAAGTTTTGATTTTCGATGTTTGTATGAAACAAAAATGGAATATACAAGTTTTATGAAAGAGATGGACATGATAGTTTCCAACAAGGAATGTGTTAAGAAGACGTATCTGGCTTAAAATGAAAAATGTTTAAGTTGTTAGAAATTCTACACGTACAAGCCAACTAACCTAATAGTTGATGGTGCACTTGAACACCTTACTACTGATCACATCAATCCTAAGTTACTAGACTCATCATTTGAGACTTTTTATTTCAATTTGAAAAATGATCTAAAAGGAGGATGGGAGTGTGTTGATGATCCTGAAACATGAATATTTTTTAATGCTTGGAAAAGTGTGGATAGTTCCTCCTACAAGAATAACCCTGATGAGAGAAAAGTGCTATGGGGACTGTTGAATAAAATCCCTGAGGAAATGAACAATATGGTAGCATATCTAGTACATATTTCTCTGATAAATATAAATACCAATTGGAACATAAGCCTTTGTATGATCAAATTTTGTTCATCACACAAAGTGAATATGTTCTTAATATGGGACAAAATCTAGATGATTATAACCTTGGATTTCTAGATGTGAAATGGAGATATTACTCTAGAGGGTTAGGTCATAATGGAAACCCTGAAGGGAATGTGTATGAGTATTTCCAGTTTAGTGAGCAAAATAAATTTGATATCAGCTTCTATGATGGTAGTGATCAAGTGGAGTATGAATGCTATATTTTCCCTATTCAGTTGGATGAAAATTTGGTGAAATATGATTATAAATTGAGTCAGATGGAATGTGACATTAATCATGTATTTTAGTTAATGATCGACTACAGTTCATAGAGGGACATGAATGAAAAAGATGATTGTAAATTCAGACACATTCCTATGATAGTTGAGTACATTTCATGCATCATTACTAATTGTTGGGTAGTTTATGATAGTGTCTTCAGCCTTGGCATGGTAAAAACAATGGATAGCAGGGTTTTCGATAGAGGAAAATGCCAGTTTTAAGGTTGGTAGGACCCTGTAACTTATGTAAATACTGTACATATGTTAATTGTTTTGTTTTAATTTTTTGCTTGGTCCTTGGTTTTTTGGCTCTTTGTATGTGGTCTACTTCACCTAGATTTTGGATTATCGCTTTGTTCGTTGAGGAAAGAATATCCCCAACTGGAGCCATAGATGGAACTCCCGAAAAAAACATGACTCCTTGACTAATTTGGCAAATTTCAACCAGTCTCAATATATCTTGACTTAGGGTTTTCTTCATTAATGTTGCTTGGGGATTTTGCTGCCAAAATCTCACCCTAGAAACCCTTGGGGCTCTAATTTTTTAGTGAACTGTTGTTTCCTATTTTCAGTCATTTTAAAACATCTTATGTCATTTGATCTAGTAAAGTTACCAAACCCTCATGCTTAGTTTTGAAAATATTTTATTTTTATAAGGTTGATCAATTGGCCTTATTCGGCCTATACATCCTTTGAAAATATTGTGTCTTAAGTCCTTGAGGCCTTTTGTACATCATCCTAGATGGTCCCCTTCTTAAAAAAGCTTGTGGAAACATGCTTAATTGTTTCCACTTAAGTCTTGTCGAGTGCTTCCTATTATCTCTCATCACTCATAGTTTTATGTATGCAAATGTAAATTGGCAATGAGCATCATGCATTGTTTCCAGGGTTTCTCACATCGTGGAAGGTATTGTGAACCTCTGCTTCAAATTAGAGATACACAATGTGCCTGGTTCTCTGAAGGTTGTCGATTATTGCTAATTGCTTTAGAGCTTTGTGTATTGAATCAATGATTAGTGATGACCTCTAGGCCTTTTTTTTAATCACTCATCGCAAATGTATGTGTGTTCATCTTGCTCAAAATAAGGGATGGGAGATGGGAAGCTTTTATTTTATTTCATGCTACATGGATAGTATGTATGATTGAGTTTCAAATTGGCAATGTGTGATGTATGGGCTATTGTCGGTATCGTTGTCTTCCCTCACATCACTAATTTCTCATATGTTTCATGATGAGAATTAGCGATGCACGATGGAACCCAAAGATTGTTGTCTCTTCTCTTATTGCTCATTGTGGATCTTCTCTGGGTTTTGAATTTTTAATGGGCAATGAGCGATGAGGATTTTGTCCAAGGTTCTCCTCCACTGATCCGATGTATGCAAGATTGTTTTCCATTTGATCTCAACATTTTTTGTCTACAAAAAATCCGAGGTGTGAGTCATAAGAAGAAGTGTGTGAGTGATAGGGGCTCAAGTTTTGAGGAGTTGATGTGTTATTCTGGGTAAGTTGGTATTCGTATGAGCTCTTTGTAATCCATGTTCTATTTTTTTCTAATAATTTCATATTTTTGGGACTGATTGTACTTGTCGGGGCTTGTGGGTGTGCTTTTCTACAAATTTCATTCATAAGTTTCTAAGGTGGTCACATTTTTTACTCATTTTAAACTTGCTAGTTTTTGCTTGGGTTTTGCGAAATAGGAAAGTCGGGTGTGCCAACTTGGCCTGCTAGGAGGTCTATATGTCTTAGTGTTTTTGAATGTCATGAGGATTTTCCTATGACTAAACAAGAGATTCTTGAGACTCATATTATTGCAAAGGATAAAAGGAGTGCATGTGGTCAAAAGAAGAAGAGTACAATTGTCTAGAGTACCTACAATTTAGGAAACAAGACCATTTTAGAAGCATTGGTCAAGTTTAAAGGAAAGGAGCCAGCTATGCCTACGAGGAAGGCCATGAAAGAAAGTGACAAGCATCCAAAGGCTTGCCTAGGGAAACATAATTCTCCCATTATAGTTCTTTCTGATAGCCTTTCAGATGATGGAGATGACACTGACTTTGGGTATGGCCAATACCTGCTCTCTCTAGTGTTGTATGATGATTTTGATTCTGATGTGGTGATGGTTCCTCTGATTGCATCATGAACAAGGAGTGGATGAGCATACATAGATTTTGAAGAATCAAAGTAATGTCCCGACCTTATTTTAGTTTTTGATGAAACCATTACCAATGTGTCTGTGGTTTTGGTCTTGTACTCTTCCATGTTCATGTGGAAGTATTTCGGTTGGTATGATGGGATAACTTTTTCCTTGACCTAGACACTGCAACGGTGACTAGTGCTACCCTATGGTGATTTGGCTACCATCCCTCAACAACTTATGTGGAATTTTATCTTTTTACTTCCCCTTTTTTATCAATGATTGCATATAACCATCTAGGGAATCTCTCGAATTTTGATGAAATTATTTTTAAATGCATATGAAATGTAATCATAATTCAGTTGGATGCTTGTTGCTCCCTTGGTCTATAAAGTGTATTTCAAGGTTGATTATGAAAGAGGAGGAGTTCAATTTTTGGAGTCTTAGAAAGGTCTAGTTGAAGGTGCTAAGCTTAGAAAAGGGAGAATAATGTAAATAGATAGATTAATCAATATACCAAGAACCAAATTTGGTTATAATTTATGATGTAATTATCTTAAAATGGTTTTACTATAACACCAATAATATAAAATATTAGTTTAAAGTATGTGTTCTCCTATGTAGTTTCCTTGTAGATTATGAATGGAATTGTTAATGATAGTTTCATTTGTCTTTTGTTGTTTAAACTGAATGAGTGATTTTACTTGTATGCTTCAATTCAAGGGGTTGATTAAATGTGAAAGTAAGTTCATGGGTTTGTGAGGAAATGATATAGGATTTGGTAAGAAACCATGTTTCAGATAAAGTGAGTTGAATTCTATAAGGTAGTATGTCAATGGTCCACAAATTACTGGGTTAAATTGTTAGTGTATTAAAGGTTAATTATAGAATGAATCCATTGTCCCATGAAGGAAGCATTGGTATCTTCATTAGTTTATCTTCGAGTAAATTGAGTTTAGTCACGCATCTAGCAAGAGGCTTAAAATAAGGAACAAATCATAATAGCCATCATTCATAGAATGTTTCAATTTGAAGTATCATTTCGTTCCTAGGTATAGATAGTCTTTATTTGAAGGTTGGCCAAGCCTTTAGTGAAATTTATCTATGTGAATTTAAGAGGAATTCATTTGCGTATGAAATTTCAATTAACTGAATGAGTATCTTAGGAGTACAAATAGGATTACCCTCCTAGGTTTCATAGAGCCCGAAGAGTAGAAGTATGAACTCTTAAATCCTTTCTTATGTGTTGGCCAATCCTTATCCTTATTAATAATTGAACCTTGATAAGTTCATAGGTAAGGGATGAGATAAAGTTTGGTTCATAAAAATTCACCAACACTACACACATTAAGGGTAGAGCCACTGTCAATGAGGGTTCACTTTATCCCTTTTCTATTGTATATAGCTATTATCATGAAAGCCTCATTTTTTTTTTGCACTTCGAAAGGGGGGAATTCACTTTGGTGGAAAACAATGTCAACATTTATTCCTTGGATCATGGCTGCTATTTCATTTGGTTGTGCATTGGAAGGGATGGGAACTTGTGGCAAGGTTGTTTGAATCATGTTGTGGTAGTGAGGGGATTCTTGAATAAGGTCACATAAGGATATCTTTGTGGGAGTATTCTTAACTTGTTGAACAAGATCATACTCCTTTCAACTTTGTCTAGGTAAACGAGGAGGACTAGGTAAAATAGGATTAGGAAATGGGAGAGATGTTCAAGTTGTTTGTATTGGTTGCGGATTATTTCTAGTGTTATATTTATGAGCAATGGTATTATGACCTAGCTAATAGAAAACATTATTCTTACATGGGTAAAGGATAAGTTCAAGCTTTTTTTGAGTTTGAGGTTTGTGTGAAGGTGGGCAAAGGATGAGTTAGTTTGAATAATATTAACATCCCTTAGTGAGTGAGAGTCTAATGTTGACTCATCATCTTCATCTAAAGGCACTATATCATTATTGTTAATGTTATCCGTTTCTTGCACCATGATATCCTCCCTAGGAGGATATTTTTTAGGAGAACTACAAACCAAATTTTCTTGGCATTCAAGGATTGGTTCTTCTAACATGACGTCATCACAAATAGGGGAATGATCAATGGTTTGATTTTCTTGATTATCAATAGTGGGGATATTAGGAGAAGGCTCTATTTCATTATTTGTTTTCTCTAAAGTCTCATTCTCTTGTTTCATGCTATGTACCCTAGTAGGAGAGCTTGTAAGATGTTCATTGCATCGAATTCCATAGTTAGAAAAGTAGCGTCATCACCAGTAAGGGAGGCATCAAGAGAAGGACAACTATGATTTTCATTCTTACCAAATAGATCCTTCCAAATGGTAGGAGCATTAGGGAAGGGAGGGACAACATTCTCATGACTCTGAATAGGTGCATCTTCTAATACCAACCTATGATTTTCACATCGAGGAGAAGGAAAATTTTAATTGTCATGGCTCTCTATGATATCATTTTCTTTCGCCAAAAAATTCTCACAAGAAAGGGATAAATGGATACGAGGTAAGGTGATGTTTAGAAATGTTTCTATGATCTCATCTTCTTATTTTCTAATATCTTCCAAAGGGGGAGGAGGAGAGGGACAATCAAGATTGTCAATGCTTGTATCTTTTTTCACCAACATACCTTCATCACTAATAGGAGAGGTTGATTGTTATGATTGTCTACACTTGCATACTCTTGTGTTGTGACATTCTTACAAATCTGGTAGATACTAGGAGGGTATCCAATATGCTTATCAAAGTTTTCACTTTGCTTTCCTAGATTATGCCCATGAGTAGGGAAAATAGAATCATACAAGCCATTTGGTATTCTAGAAACACTAAATGCTTGAAAAAAACACATGCTAACATGAGAAAGTATTTTATCTAAATTATGAAATGTTTCTAAAACATAAACAAATGTCCTACAGATCTTGAACTTTTGATACCAAAACGATTTTTGAAATGCTTTAAAAATGACTTCACTACAAGGATGTTTTGACCGAGATACATAAAATAGAGGTTCCAGAAACTTTCTAGACTTATACTATATGTTACTAGCAAGCTTAGGAAGCACATAAATGAGGTTTTTAATGCTTTAAAAGGTAGTTTAAAATATGGAATGGGACTGATTCGCCCAGACTAGCGAATGAGTCCCAATGAGGGTTTTTTAAAACATTTTTAGTAGTTTTCAATTGTTTTTGATGATTTTTATGTTGTATTATTTGAAGTCTACATGAAAATGTAGATTTTGAATGATTTTCAATAAAATTAAATGAAAAAGCACAAGCTATATGAGCTTTCACTAATGCAAAATTTGAAACCCTAGAATACAAATTAACCAATGCAAATCCTAATGCAATGTTAATGCAAGCCAAATCTAGGATAATGATGGACTCCAAATCAGCAAAGAGGGTATTCTAAATGCAATTTCACCAATATGTAAGATAGAAAATTGATTCCACTATAGGTTTTAGTACCTAGGGGGACAAACTTTCTATACTTCGCATTCAAGGACAACCCCTTGAGATCTCAATGAAAAGGAGAAAGAGATCTTGCAAAGGGGTTGTCCTAGGGTATCATTTTAGATTACAAGAGGGGTTCACTAGCAAGTAAGAACTTGTAAAGACTAATGCAATGTAATATGAAACACTAAACCCTAGCTTGATGCAATGACCTACAAAATGAAATAGAAAAGTATGTAAAACAAAATATAAAGTTGTGAAACAGAATGTGTGCACCTAGAAACTTGTAGATACTTGAATGGAGACTGGAAATGCTACTGATCCTAAAATTTTGGCCAATTGGGAATCATTCATCATTCTGGGTGAATCATTCCAAGTTCTAGATTTTTGCATAAGAGTAGGTTTCGGGCAACTGGGTATCCAAATCTACAAAAATAACCTACAATGGGACTTATTCACCACTTTAGGTGAATGAGGCCAATTTGGATTTTCTTGAAACTCAAAGTCTAAATCTACTCTTCTCAGTCTGCTCAATCTATTCCTCTAGTTTCCCAAATCTAAAACTCTGATTTCAGGGTCTTAGATGACCTTTTAGTGAATATTATGACCCTGCAAATAAGGAGAGAACTCCAACAATCTTGTAACCTGATCCTCAATGATCTTCAAGTCTTCAAAGCACCTAGATATGCAATTACACAAACACAAAGAGAAAAAGTGTTGATTGTTAGGGAATAGGGGTTTTCCTTGGTCAAACCCCATTTAGGTAATTAAACCAAATGATGACACAAGGACATGAAAGATGAACATAAGATATGAACAATGATACCTTCAATGATTTCTATAAATTTGCAACTTAACATGAAATGGCCATGAAGACTATAGATCTTAATCTTTGATAATAGGAATATAACAATGCTTGGTCTTGGATCTTAAATGCTACATCATAGAACTAGCTCGATAACATGCATGATGCTTGATATTCTTGACATGATGATGGATCTTAAATGACTACAACAATTGATGAAGAATTTTATCCTTGAATTCCTTAAAACTTATCTTGAAAGCTATCTTGATGACCTTGTAAATACTTGGAATGCTTAACTCTTGAATTATTGACTTGATGAAATGAATGTAATATGAAATAATGATTTGAAAGCTCATTTATATAGGTAATCCACTCAAATTACCATTAATTTGATCCCCAAGGATGACATGGAAGAAATTTGAATTAAAAACCCACTTTTCCCACTCAGAACCTTAAAAGTAGGCCAAATGGGACTCATTCACCATCCTAGGAGAATGAGTCCAACTTGGATGGGACTCATTCACCCAAGGTGGAGAATGGGTCCCACAAGGGCTATTTTAGTCCTAAAGTGTCAGGTAGTTAATAATTTAAGCTTATATATTGATCTTGTTTAGTTTTTTATTGCAATATGCCTTGGGATGCATAATATGGGGTCATAGGGTCCTATTAATGATGATATTAAGGTCATAAATTCAATAGGGTCCAAAATCCAATGTCAAAGTATAAATAAATACACTTTACAACACTAAATTAAGAAAAAATTGAGTCTATTTAGCTTAGAAGGGCCCTAAATCCCATGTGAATGTGTAAAACACATTACAACACTAGAGTATGTCTAGTTTAGTTTATAAGAATTCTAAATTTAATGTGAAGATGTAAATAAATACATTTTACAACATTAAATTAAGGAAGAGTTAAATTAATTTATCTTAAGGAGGGCCCAAGACCTAATGTGGATGTGTAAAACACCTCACAACACTAGACCAAGGCAATATCAAGTCCAATTCATCATTAAACATTCCCAAATTAAGTAAGGGGTACTTTTTTCTACACTACAAAGTGTACCAATGCTAGTAAGATGAGATCAAAGCGATCAAGGGGGATGATCAAGCCCCCAGGATCAAGATCCCATGGAAAACCAACATAGGCACAAAATAACACACATGAGAATGATATAAAGAGAAAAGAAAAATCACAAGCATGCAGTGTCAAAGATGAAATAGAGGAACGGTAAAAATAAAATAGATTCAGATCAAGCTTAGATCATTTGTCCATTGTGATGTAGATAAGATCTAGGTTATTTCTCTAAAAAATGCATACTCACTTTGTGGCAACACAACTCCTGGCTTTCCATTGGGTGAGAAGTTCAAGAAGGTGAGAAACATATACTCATGGCTAGTATGCGCTCACACACATGCGAGTGGCTATGGGGAAATTAATGCCTCGTTTGGACTTCTCACTGAAACCATACTAAAGTTATACCCCCTGATAACTTTAATAAGGTTCCACAAAAATAAAATAGTTTTCGAGCTTCATGAGACAAGAAAAACTTTGTATGATTGGATCTCATGAACAAATAAGATGGCTCTATAGGCATGCAAGTTTTTTTATGCAAGGTGGCCATATAAATACAAATTCAAGATGCAAGGAGCATTCAAAGGAGTCTTTCTTAGTTCATGCAAGGTCTTTAACTTAGGGAACATTGTGCCTAATGTCCCCAAGAGAGGACAAATCAAAGAATAGAAAATTCACAACTTAGGGGATGTAGTGTGTCACATGAAGCCACTAAGAGGAATGTAATATGCTAAGAGAGATCACAGTCTTGAAGGACATCACACCCAATTTCATCAACAAAGTGAAAAACACATTGTATGAAATAAGAAAATTTCACCATGAACCATGAAAAATAAAAATGCAAAAGAATAATTCCAATGTGTGCCCCCACTTTAAAAAAATTGCTAAACACCATATTGTGAGCACTTAATTTAAAGTAGCAAATGATAAATGAAAATAAGTAGAAGACATGAGAGCCAACTTGGAAAGCCCTATGCCAAGTCATATGTTTCCAAATGAGTTATGTCACGTAAAAGAAAAATAAAGGATAGGGATTGCCCCCAAAATTAAACAACAAACACATAAGTGATCTATGGATTTGGGGTTAGTATGTTCTTTCTATAATGTTTATAAAGAGGTTGGAACTATCATCATTCCCAAAATACACATAGATCTAGAAGAATGAGACAAAGAGATAGAAAACAAAGAAAGAGCCTTTTGGGTCAGCATGGAAGAAACATCAATGGTTTAATGCCTTGCATCATCCCCAAAAGGAAAACACAAGATAAATGACAAGAAAAGAAAAGTAAAGGAATTTTTTTTGGGTCAACATGGAAGAGACATGAATGCCTCGATGCCTTGCATCATCCCCAAAAGGAAAACACAAGACAAATCACAAGAAGAAAAGAAAAGTAAGGGAAAGTTTTTTGGGTCAACATGGAAGAGACATGAATGTCTCGACACCTTGCATCATCACCAAAAGGAAAACACAAGACAAATGAAAAAGTAAAATATTTACAACATAAAGAAGAATGAAGGCACAAATAGAGGAATTCCACAAAGAAAGAGAGAACATCATGGGAGATTACATCACACACATGTAATCAAACAAAAGAAAATGAAAAATAAATAATGCAAAAGACTAGTAACACACATGAGAGTCATCCTATGAGCAAGTCATCTGCATCCAAATCATGTTCATTGTATACCATGAGTGGAAAACTAGCCAAAGGGACAAAAGAAATTGCTAAACTAGGGCCAACACCAGGTTCAACACTCTTTGTAGAATATTTGTAATCTAAGCTCATGGAAGAGGAAAAAAATGTATTCAATTCATTATGCACCTCTTTTTCAATTTTAGCAACCTCGTCATCATCATCCAAATTGATCACAACAGGAGGTCAATTGATAATGTCTAAAGAAGGTTTCAAATATTGTTTTCGTTTTTGTATTGGATTGTTTCATTTTGGGGCAGGGGTATAGTTATCATGCATTTCTCTAGTCAAATTTGGATCTTGATTCTCTTTGTTTAATTCTTCATGTAACTTGTGAGAAAGGGCACAACATCTACTCCTACGCTCTCTAGCACCTCTATTTATTTTGGTTTTTTTTTCAAGTTGCATTTGTGTAGGATTATGTTGATCAACCATAGGTTTATTTTCTTCCCTAGGGGGAGGAATGAAAGGAACCACAAGAAGTTTTTCAACCGCTTTCTCTTTGACTTTGTACACTTATTTTATTCTAGGAGGTGTAATGGGGTTGTTTTCATTGTCTCTATGTTGTTTGTAGGAGGTAGGTGAAGGTTCCATCTTAAAATGGTCTTGATGATTTTGAGTTTCTTTAGTCTCAATCATGGTTTCATCAAGGATGGTAGGCTTAGTGGTGAGTGGGGACATGTGTCAGAGGGATAGTTCGGCTATCTTATTTTCCTTGAACTTTTGATAGCACAAGAAAAATAAGTCTTCTCTTGGTTTTACAGGTTCCATAGGCTTGGGAAAAAGGGAATCTAAGGAAAATTTTCCTTTGGAGGATAAAGGTTTAAAGCCACTATGATGGATGGTGAATATTTCATTGTTAAAGAGAAACTTTAAGCATTTATGCACAATTGAAGGGATAACTTTCATGGAGCGAAGCCATGGGTAGCCTCGATTCACTTGAAATTGGTCCAACTGTGGGATGATGGAGAATGAGACATCTAATTTTTTTAGTCCTATTTGTAAAGGAAGAGTGATTGATCCCATCATAGAGCAAGAAAAAACATTATGGGTCTTGATCCATGATTTTGGTTTATCATATATGTCTTGATAGAGATCATGCAAAGGTAAGAATTCCTTAGTGATCACATTCTCTCCATGGGTGGGATCTATTAGTATCCCATCAGTGGGCTTTTCATAGATTTGGTTGTCTATGTAAAGAGGACCATTCGGTGCATGTCTAAGTATATCCTTAGAGGAGAAAGAAATGTCAAGAGGATTTTTAGTTCAACCCTTAGGAGGAATGATGTCCATCACACCTACCATTTCATCCATAGGATCATGTTGAATAGAATCATTGTTATCATCATCCGTATAAACATTCATCACATCATTCTTTGTAGTTTCACTAGATTTTGACAAATGAAATACTACGTTTTGGCATGGGTTTGGTGAAAATTTGCAAATTTTGGTTAGAAGGGGAAACTAAATTATTTCTTTGATCACTAACACCTCCAATGGAAAGATGACCAGGATCAAAGAGGTCTTGCACAAGATGTTTAAGATGCTTACAATGTTCTACGTCATGCCCATTTTTTATTTGATAGTGGAAACAAGAATTTGATCTAAATCTTGAGGGTAAAGGTTTAGTAGGATTAGGTGTTTTGATGGGTGGCAAGGTAATCATTTGCTATTCTAAGAGTTGGGACATTATGTTATGATGAGTATAAGGGAAGGGAGTAAATTGTATTCTTGGGTCCCCATAAATGAAGGGTGTTGTGGCTCTAACAACAACTACTTGGTTATTGAAATTTTGAGTTATTTGTTGAGGGGGATTAAATTAAACGAACCCTTTATTTTGTTTTCTAAAAGGTTGGGAATTGTTTTGGTTTGTAGGCTCGAATTTCTTAAATCATCTAGAAGTGGAATTTGTATCTTGACTACTAACTAAATTTTGATAATCACATAGGGTAGTACAAAACTGCATGAAGGATGAGAATTTCATCATGGTGAGCTTTTCTTGAATCTTACTGTGTAAATTTTCTATGAACATATTTTGAAGGTGAGGGTTGGGGATCTTGACATTGATTTGGGAATAAAGTGATTGATAGCGTGAGATAAAGTCGGTTATCTTTTCTTCTTCATTTTTATTAGATCTCATCAAATTGGCCAAGGTCATCTTAGGAGTCATATGCACTTAAAAATGGTTTAAAAATGCATCCACAAGTTCATTGAATGTACTAATTGAGTTTTTTGGTAAAGAGGAGAACCATTCCAAGGTAGTATCTTTCAACAACCTAGGGAAGAGCTTAGCCAAGAGTTTATCATCAAGGAAAAGTCACCACACAATGCGGTATAGGTATTAACATGGTTAGAAGGATCACCCTTCCCTTTTGTATTTCTCAAATCTAGGCACCTCTACAGCTTGTGTCATCGGTGTTCACACTATCTCCAAGGATAGTGGGAATTTTTTTTATATAATATGTATGTGGGCCATTTTGATGTTGGTTTATGGTGGAAACTTTTGAAGGGATGAAATAGTTTGGAACAAATGGTTTGTGAGAGGGTCATTACTTGTGTTATGAGATGGAACTAAAAATGGTGAAGGAGTGTATGTGTTTCAAGGATAAGTGAATGTTATGCTTATAGGTGGTAAGGTGGTGGGAGATATGGCGTGAAATGCCACATAGGAACAAGGGATGCTAGTGGGAATACCCAAGGAAGGAATCACATTACTAGTTTTTTGCATTGTTGTTGTGACTTGAGAGTTGCTATAGGTAGGTACTGAGGCAATTATTGTGGGAGGAGGTATTTGAGTTCCTTATTGGCCTGTGACATTGCTTGTAGGTAAAAGACAACTAGTGGTTGAGGGGAGGTATTTTCCAAAGATTTGAACTATTTTTTCACAAGGTCAAGCCCATCTTCACTTTCAAGCATGTGGTAAATGTTATCTATAGTAGGTATGGAAGTATGTGAAATATTGTCATTTTGCACTTGATGTTGTAATTTTTTTAGGTCCTCATGAATTTGAATTATGTTTTATTGTGGGATAGTATCATTCATTGTCTCAACTTGTGTGCTACTTGAAGGAAAATATTTGTTAAAGGTGTTTTCCATACCTAGTGTACTAGTGTCAATACTAGGAGTGAAAGAGCTAGACAACCCAAGATCCATAATGATTGTGCTATCGTAGGATGACATGAGTCTTGAACTTTGTCTCACTACAGTATTAGAAATAGGACACCAAATAATTATACAAGGGCTACTATATTCAAGGTGAATGCAAATGCAATGTAAGCTAAGAACAAATAAATTCTTATAACAAAGATTCTAGAAATTAAAATAGAAATGCAATAACAACAAACAAAAACTCAAAATATGAAATTTGAATGCCCTAGCCTTTAAAACACCATTTATATTTGTAACTATGATATCTAGCTATTTCATTTGGTTTCATAGTGTTTTTGTAATACCCCTCCATTTTGCTTCTTGTTTCATGTTGCTTTATGCTTTGCTTGGGTTGCAACTACTTTGATACTGGACACATTTTGTTATGATGTTTTGATCGCTACTTTTGAATGACAACTATTATTGTGTGATGTGATTATCTGATTTTATTTCATATGCTTTAATGGATTAATGATGTCGTAGAATTTATCATGAGATTATTTATGTGAGTATTGATTATGATGGCAATGTCAGTCTTTGATGAGTGTATTGGTGAAGAGGACAGATTCGCATCACTCGCTTGCGAGCGCCCTGCAAATCCATGATTTCTTCTTCATAGTGTGAATTATATGCTGGATATATTATGTTGTTTACTTGGTTTCAGGTTGCAGGTACATGACATCAACTCCACCTGGTCTCACAGGTTTGAGTGTGTTGATCCAACAGTTAAGTTGAATGGGAGATAGTAGCTAGGTAACATGTGTCAGGTCTACACCCTAGCCTTAGTGTGTCGTCAGTCCTGATTATTGAGTCATCTTACCTTATTTAATGTTATGTAATTTTTGAAAAGTGCTTGCTTCTAAATGGTTTTGTTTTTAGAAAATTGCATTGGTTGAAAGTGATGATTATTTTATATTGTATTAAAGTTATGCTTATTTATTATATTTAAATTTATTAATAGAAATTAAATTTAAATTATTTAATTAATTAAATTTAATCTCAAGGATTAGATTTAGTTATTAAATAATTGAAAAGCAAATTAATTAAATTTATATTAATTAATTAATTAAGTTTAATCTGAAGGATTGGATTTAGTTATTAAATAATTTAAAATAATTAAGTAAGTATATTGGATTGTTTTAAATTAAATTAAATAAAATGAAATTTAAAGGAAATTGAAAATTTATTTTAAAGGCAAATTAGGGTTTTTCTGAAATGGGAAATGAAATTAATATCTAAATTTAATTTTTGCATTGAAGGTGAATTAGGGTTGCATTAGGTTATTTTTGGAGCTATGAGGAAATGATGTTTTAAAGGCTAGGGCAGAAAAGTTTTGGGGATTCTTCTCTTTCCTTTTTTTCACAGGCATGAAATTTTTGGAAAAATTTGCATCAGGAAAGGGTTTGAAGCATTTCATTTGTAGAATTGAATTGAAAGAAAATAAATTCTGTTGAAGAAGGTGGAACTCTTGGATCAGTGCTAGCTGGAATTCATTGCATTGTTGAAGAAGAATTGTGAGGTCCTTAAGGGAGGCTCTGCATCAAGAATCCTTGTTATTTCCTGTGGCTTCAAATACCAGGTTTTCCTTTATTTCTATGATTGATTGTTCTTAGTTTATCTATTTTTCTAAATGATAGAAATTGCAAATTTGTAATTTATTTAAAACCCTAGGTTGAACTTCAACATTTAAGATTCAGATCTGTTCTTCAAAACACAAACCCTCTTTAGAAAATTCTTTTAAAAAAAAGATCTAGAACAGTTTATTTCCTTTCTTTTGTTTAAATTATTAGAAAACATGAAAGAATGGTTTCTTTTGGAATTCAGATTTTAATCTCTTGATTGTATGAAGATATCCATTATTGTCAAATTTTTATTACTGGTTTTTTTAAGTTTGTCTTTCAATTTCACCAGTAAAATTATTTCTGGAAAAAAATTTATATAAATGCAAATATACATTACATGTATCATAATATCAAATATGATACACATAATTTATATTTGCAAATATATGATATTTTGAACTAAAGTTATGGCTTTTTTTTTTTAATTGGAAAAACGTCGTACGACGAATTCCTGAAGTTCGTACTGGGCATACGAAATTTTTGTTGTTTAAATTTTTTGTTTAATTTTTTTTTTTTTAATGGCAAGTAGTGGGGAGGTTCGGACCCCCCCACTATCCTTTCGTATGGAGGACGCAATGCCCACTAGGTAGTGTGCCCACCATTTGGGGGGACGCACTGTCCTATGGGGACTGCGGCCACCCCATTTTGTCTGCAACCAGCCACTATACGCAGTACAGGCAGCGAGTTCTATGCGCAGGGGTACGGGGTACCGTCCGTCGGAGAGGTACCGTCTGGCCCTGTCGCATCCTTGACTTTGTTTTTTTTATGAGTTTTTTTTTATGTTTTTATTTATTTTCGTTTATTTATTTTATTTTATTTTTATTTTATCTTTATTTAATTGTTTTATCTTATTTTATTTTATTTTATGTTTTTGTAATTTTTTTTTTATTTTTTTATATAGATTTAACTTTATTTAAATTTTTCTTGGTATAGTTTATTATGTTGGATTAAAATGGGTATATTGGTTTTTAATATTGATTTTTAATATTTAATATAGGGTGTTTTCATTTGTATATTTTCATATATAATATCTTGTTTAAACATAGGAATATGAAACTACTTAGGTAAGTAATTGTTAACTGAATCTAGTATTGTGCAAGATTTGATTAAGTTGCGAAAAATATTTATTTAATGGAAAATTTATTGTTCAATGTAAATTTTAGAATGATATTGTTATAATTCCTATGAGAAGCATTAGTTAGGAATATGGATTTAGGATATCCAAAAAAAGTAGTTTTCACTGCCAGTGCATGATTATATTGTCTTCTCTTTTTATTGATTGTTTTAGGAATGGGTGTTTGAGTTTTATATTGTAAAGTCTTCCAGAGGATGTGGGTCATTCCCTTGTTAAATTATTGTTCATCTTTCCCTTGGGTAATGCTACAAGTATTTTGTTTCCTCCCAGTGTTGGAGTGGATTTCTTTATTGTTGCCTCCTAGAATAGGAGAGATTGCATTGTTCAGTCCTGTAGCACTTGAGTTACCCTTGGAGTCTAGATTTGAGTAGCGCATTATCCATTAGAAGAGTGGCTTTTGTTAGGGGCCGGAGCCCAAAGAGGTAAACTGGGTAACCTTCAGAAGTGATTTTAACAACTGAAAACTAAAGTAATGTACTTAGATGACTAGGATGTATTTCACATTAACCAAGATAAATTAACCTCACTCATAGGCACAAGGGCTTGTTTAGACTTGGGGTGAGTGGGAAGGCCTAGAATGGCAAGGTCAACTATCTTGTCCTTACGAGAGGTAGTTGATTCCGCTTGAGTGAGTATGAGGGCCAAGATTCAGTAGAGGTCACCAGGATTACTGGAGCCTATGAAGAATGCCTAGAGGAGATCTCATGACATGCCTTGTGATGACACTCTGTCTAGGATAACCTTGAGTTATGTTGTGTGTATGGTCCTTTAGCACACTTGATGATTATATGTCTGGAAGCAATGTAACCATATCAATATTAGTTTTCCATTGTGCATGTATTTGATTGAGTCAGATTATGTCAGTATGAGTTTTCCTTTAGTTAGAGGTGGTAGATTTCTTGTCCATTTTGCATTTTTACTATCTCCTAGCATGGGGGGTGGGCCTTCGGGTACCACTAGGTTGGGTGGAACATGCGCCAAAACTGTTGGGTCCCCATTGTTCTTCAGTTGGCAGAAGCGAGACATCCAGTTGGACAACTCACATATCTTGTTATTCATTTCCAGCTCTGTTGTTATACATTTGTAATGAATCTGTAATTACCCCTCTTGTGTTATGAGGTGGACCTTGTAATTATCACCCTTATGTATTTTGACTCATTTTGGGAATGAGGATTGTAATCTGATAATGGTTTATGTAATAGATTTATGTAATATATGTATGTAATAGATTTATGTAATGGATGTTCTATTCATATTTTGTATTTTCTTATGTTGTTAAATGTTGTTACTTGAGTTGTTTAATTGCAATGTAATTTAGATGATGTATGTTAATGGGGATTTAAGTAATCTCAGTTTCCTAACCCTAGGGGATGTTGTTAATTATTGTTGAACATGTATGTTTAATTCACTTTTTTAAAAAAAAATTAGTACGCTTTTATAGTGAATTGAAACTTCCTCTAGGGTTGCGTGGCGGGGCATTATAGTTTTATTGAATATTTTTTCTTTAATAAAGTTTTGAAGTCAAACCAATTACAATTCAAATGTAGGAGGACTATATACAACATAACCTTTTGATAATCTATTATTTTTCCTCATGTGTAGAATAGAGAGCTTTATTTTTGGTGAAAAACCTACATTCACAAGAAATAAAAAATAAATATAATAATAAAATTAAAATTATTTAAAATTATACGTTTTGGGAAGCTTATAATAAGGAATATGTACTTACAAATTATATATTTTAAATGAATTCATTTGATCCCCCAAAAGGTAAATCAAAAGTGGGTTTTTATCAACATTTTGATAGGTGTAAAGGAGGCTTTGTTATAGGTATGGTTTAAAACTAGTGGGGTTCTATCCAAGGGGGTTTGATCTAAGGTAGTTTTTTCAAACCCTCTTTAATTGGAATCCTTCAAATGGAACTTTTTAAGGCTTAAATCATTATATTTTCTAAAAATATGTGATTTCAGCAAAACTCAGAATCTCCTAGAAATTGTAAACCAGCATTATGGGATTACCCAGATCTCAATGCAAAAGAGAAAGATATATTACAATAGGATTGTAGTAGGGTCTGAATATGATCTAATAAGGGGTTCACCACCAATTTTAGACATGGAAAAGATAATGAAATGCAAGATGAAATGAAAAATCCCTAATTGAATGTAAAGTAATAGTAAATGGCCTAAAAAAATTAATGGAACACTACAAAATAGAATGTGTGCACTTGTAAATATGGAGATAGCAAGATGGAGGTCTGAATCACTACAAAATTCTACCTTTATTGCTGACTGGGACTCATTCACCAAGCTAGGTAAATTAGTCCTATTTTGGGAAAACTACACAAGAGCTAGTTTCAGAAAAAAGGGTATCTTAATCTGTAAAGATCTCTATCAGACAACTATAGTGGGACTCATTTTCCACTTGTGGTAAATCAATCCACTTCTACTTTTTTAGGAATTTAAAGTTTGGGTTTGTTCCTATAAGTTTTATTTTTTCTTCATGATTGGTTCTAGATCTGAAACTGGAATTTGTGACCTATAGGTGATCTCCAAATATCTCCAAGGCTTGTTGAAAACTTTGACAACTTTTCTCCAATATTTATCCTTAGGAAATCTACAACTGAAACTTTCAAATCACACACAAAGGAGGGGAAAATTTTGTTTGGTTAGTGGATAGGGGTTTGCCTTGGTCAAACCCCTTGTTGGTAATTAAACCTTGAAATGGAATCAAATATGAATGGATAATAATGAATGAACAAATGACAATGTTACAACTCACAAAAAACTTGCAATAAAGTGTTGCAAATATGCTTGAGATGGCTCCAATGGATGCAGATCTTGATCCTTGGTTGAATGAAGTTGATCATGAATGAAAAACTTGCTTGAATCATAAACTCTACATCATAGTTGTTAGCACAATGATAAACATGATGCATGTAATCTTTGACATGATGATTGATGCTTAAATTATCCTCTAGAATGCTTGATAAATTTCCCTTGAATGCTCTTAGATGCTCTTTTGAACTCAATTTTCTAGTATGAATTCTCTCACAAAAGTCTTAGGTGAAAATGAGTGAATAACCTTGTATTTATACTCAATTAAGCAAGAATTCATGAAATTAAAACACTACAAGCCAACATCAAATCTTGGAGAATTAAATCCTGTCAAGAATTTGAATTAATTTTTATTTTGGGTCACACGGGACTCATTCACCCATGGTGGCGAATGAGTCCCACTAGGCTTAATTTTTGGGACCAAATTTAAAAATACTTTGAAATGTGTGAAACCAGGTTCAGGGCCAAATGATCCAGGTGGGACTCATTCACCCAAGGTGGAGAATGAGTCCCAGATCACTAAATATGGGCCATTCAAACCTGAAACACCTAAATTATGATTGGTTAATGATTGGTGTCAGGATTATCCTAAAAAATATGTAATAAATGAGGCTTGTGGATGCAAAATAAGCCCAATGAAAGCATAAGAGATCCCAATTATTAATGAAAAACCTAGATAAGTGTGAAATTGTGCTACAACACTTTACAACACTCGAAATAAGGAAAGATTAAGATTAATTTTGACTAAAAATAGGTTTATTAGGTTGATAAGACCTTAGAAAAGTATGAAAGTATATTACGACACTTTAGCAAGGTGTCATTTAAATCCATTAGTTCAAAAGGGCTAAAGAATTAATGTGAATGTGTCAATCACATTACAACACTAAATCAAGGCAACATTAAGCCTAACTCACAAGGAGGGCCCAAACAAGTCAAAAAAAGTAGAAGGGATAATTGTTTTTTGACTACAACTAGTATAAGAGAATGACTCATTTAATCTATTTCACTAGGTTGGAAGGAGGCTACCTAGATAAAGTCTTTGTTCCTCCAATAAATTGTTTTTTAATTCTCTATTTTTAACACTACAAATTAGAGTCGACATTATTCCTCTAACTTAACAAATTTTATAGTTTAGCTCTATCTCTTCTAATATCCGCCCCTAAGCTAAAATTAGTGGACCCAAATATTTTTTATCAAACTAAAATTATCTAAGAACTCAAATTTATTATCATATCCTTACTATTAGTAATTAGAAACATTCCATTCATATATAAAATTAAAACAATAAATTAATCAACTTGATTATAAAAAATAGTAATATAATTTATAATTATCAAATCCTAGCATTAAAAATTAGGAATTAAAATTTTATTCCATATTCTGAGAGACTATTTGAGACATAAATAGATCTTATTAACTCTTAAAATTTTCATCACCCTTCACCACACATTTCTCTTAATGGTTTCCTCAAGGTCTCCATGCAAGGAAATTATCTTCACATATATTTTCTAAACATCAAGATTAAAATAAATGCTAATAAATAACATAATGTAATGACTATAAAAAAATAAAATAGAAAAGATCTAAACTAGATAAATAATCACCAAAAATTATTTCCTCTACCTACAAATAACCCCTAACAACCAACCTATCTTTATAGAACAAACTAAATATGTATTCATGTACAAATTAAAGATTACATTTTATTTAAATGGACATAATTAAATACCCATAACCAAAATAGAAATACCCACTATTAAAATGATTTGCAGCACATTGGGTGCCATCACACTTGTGCCAAACTTTAATATCACTCATACCAAAAAATTCATAAGAAAAAATAAATAACTATGTTCATACTATTTCCCTAAATCTTGTAAATTTTTCATCAATATGTGTATTTCTACACCTTATAATTTATTCATAATTAGACTAAATTTTTTGATGCTTTAGCTTAACCTACAAACTATTTCTATTGAAAAAATTATTCAATGACTAACTATTTATGTGAGCAATCAACTAGTATATATATATCTCTTACTATAATTTCCTATTCCATAACAAAAGATCCTTGGGATGGTGAAACTATGATGGTGTGAAGAAACCCATCACTCTTTAGTTGCAACCATCATTATCAGAATATTCTTTTCAAAATAAACATGAAAAACTACTAGAGAATGAGTAAAAATGTTACAAGAAGCATGGAGGAACATATTTAATTTCCTCAAGGAGGACTGCAAGAAGCTTGTTATGTATTTTGATACTCCTTTGTTTTTTTTTTGTTTTTATGTTCTAAAAAAGCTTGCTAAAATTGATAGCTAACCTACATAGCAAGCTTCTCCCAGAAGCTTGCTATTGTAGTTTAGTTTTCAAGTTTTTATCTCTAGCTAGAGGCCTTTGACCCTATTTTTTTGTTGACTTTCTACCCTATTAGGCCTTTTATGTTTGGGTCTAAAACCTTGTAAATTCTACTTATTTAATCAAAAACATCATTCAAACTCGTAAAATACCTTTTTATTAATGACACTTTCAATTTTTTAATAGCATGGTGTAGAGAAACCTTTTAAATATGCTAAAAAAATACAATGTGTTGCATGTACACATAGGGGTTGGAAACCCTAGTCCCAATACTAAATAAGACTAATGGGTCATGTTATTCATTATACTAATAAATATTAACCCATATGATGGTTTCAAGGTTTTAATAGCCTCATTATGTGATTTCTAGGTTATACAAGGGTAGGTGGAAGTTAATCTAAAAAATATGAATTTTAGGCAGCTTCAAAGATTAGGGTGACATACACTTCATACCACAACTATGGCATCAAGGATATGGATTATTAATAAAAATAAAATAATGACATTAAGGGAAGTAAATGGAGGGGTCTTTGAATAAGGAAATTTAATGAGGAATTATATTAGAAAATGTTAACTTTTAGGGTTCAAGACTACCCAATGACAAGTACCTAGGAAGGGGAAAGTTTGATGGATTGATAAAGTAAGGTAATAAAACTTAGGTAAGTTTGACACCACAAAAAGGAATAGATCAAAATAAGTATGAGAAAACTTGACATGTTTGGTTGAAAAACTATAACAATTCTAATATTTTTCATAAACATAAAATTTTTAGCTACAACTTAAACACTTAAACACTTATTAGAAATTTGGAAACTATAACATGTTTTAGGCGCATGGGGAATGCAAAAGATAATATTTAATCAAATATAACAACTTAGGAACCATAAAAAAATTCTTAAATTAGTTATAAATATTAGGTGAATATTAGGAATGCAAAAGATAATATTCAATCAAATATAACAACTTAGAAACCATAAACAAATTCTTAAATTAGTTATAAATATTAGGTGAATATTAGGACTAGACAGAGAAAAGGAAAGAGACTCAAGAAAAGTTGGACATTATAGAGTTGAGTCCTAAAAATCTCTATCTAGGGATGTGTGTCACTTCCTAGAATAGAAATAATCTATGTTTAGATATAAAATAAAAATGGGGGACCACAAAAGGAATTAGGATTACATTACCATGATAAAAAAAATTCATAGATGCATAAACTACCATATATAAATAAATTATACTATGTATAGGGAAATACAACATACATCTAATGACACAAAAGCTCAAAGGATGAATATATGACTACAAAAATTAACACAAAATATAATTATAGGTCAAACCTTGCAAAGAATATCTATGTCACAAGTCCATAGATAAATTATTGCATTCACTTTCCTCTATCAAATATAATCTTACTAAATTAGATAATCCCCTTAAATCCATAATTTATCCACCACCTAGATACAAAAAATGAAGTATTTGATCTACATGCATTTTCTTGTAAGAATTACATTGAAACAATGGCAATTGATCTCACCTAAACTTTAATTTTATAGGTAAAACATAAATAATAGGTACTAGACCTATTCCATGATGTGTCATGCATGCATATACCATGTGGAAAAGACATTAAATATAGGTCAACAACAAAAATATTATACTCTTTTATCTCTCCATATAAATCAAGGAAAAAGTAAAACACATCCAAACAACATGGATAAGAAAAATATACCTCATTAGAGTACCAATCAATATAAGAAGATCTTCCTCTAGCAAATAGAACTAAAAAGGCTAAAGTTATAGCACATTACAAAGTTTATTGCTACATCTTGATCTTAATTATGGCTTATATGATTTTTTTTTTAATGTCATCATCATTTATATGTTGAACCCATAAAAAGGATTTGATTTCAAGTATCTACTATTATCTATAATGGTAGATTCATGCTATTCAAAACTGAAAGTCTTATAACTAGCATTATCTTCATTAAAATCAAGAAAATAGGTGGCCAACGTATATCACTATCACACATGTTGGTGCACTCCATGATCATATCACATAATTATTCCATGTATTTATTTTTCTCATCAATTATAAGGATTAACACCATGAGACGTGTCTCAAGTGAAGAGCTATGTTCTTCAAATTATCTCTATTTCAAGCTTACTTAAGTAGTCTATTGTGTCATTTGTACCGATAAAATTAGACCTATGATATATTTACTCTTGTGCACTTGTTGCAACAACATATTCTAATGAACCAATTGAAAAAAACTCTACATGAGGAATATTACATCGTTTACATCAAAAAAATAGATTCATACATTTATCGACATGATCACCATATTTACAATCTTTGAGGGAAAATATTCAAATTAAAATTCATAAGATACACTAACATTTGTTTTAATAAATTTAACACCTACTATGACTATTTGTACACTACACTTATACACATAACTATTAGTAACTTCAACATCAAAATAAGGGAAAAAAAGGGTTAGACATTAAATTAGATAAAATTAGACCCATGATATATTTACTCTTCTGCACTTGTTGCAACAACATATTCTAATGAACCAATTAAATAACACTCTACATGAGAATATTACATCATTTACATCAAAAAAATAGGTTCATATATTTATCCACATGATCGCCATCTTTACAATCTTTGAGGGAAAATCTTCAAATTAGAATTCATAAGCTACACTAACATTTGTTTGAATAAATTTAACACCTACTACAACTATTTATACTCTACACTTATACACATAACTATTAGTAACTTCAACATCAAAAATAGGGGCAAAAAAGGGTTAGACATTAAATAAAAAACTATATTGTTATTCACTATTTATATCAATAATGTGTGCACACTGTAGATAATCAAGCTCATTAGTTGATGCATTTTATTTCTTACTTTGACAAACATCTTCCATATTTTCTACATGGACACTATAAATATCAAGGCTATTTACCTCTATTTCAAGCTACAAGTTATTAGTTATTTATTCATTATAATTAGTCATGAATTACCTTCCCAACTAAAATTTCATACTTTTTTTATCCTTAGCATCATTGTCATGTGATGTTACATCAATGTCACTTTCTTCTACCCCTCTATAAACAAAATCAATTTTTTTGTCACTTACTTTTTTTCCTACATCTAATAGTATACTACTCACAACAACATATTTATTATTAGAAACAACTAAATGTGACATTAATAACTTAGCAATATACTTATTCATTACCTTCTCCATATATTGAAGAAATTTATAAGCTTGCTACATATTTTTAACTTTAAAATCCTAAACTAAAGTATATCTCATATGCTTCAAATAACATGTTAATAAAAGTAGTTATGTTAGGTATGAGTTTTAGAATATTTGAAAGAGCACCTACAATCCAATGATTGAACTCCTATAATTTACTCCCAATATTATCTTTTGATATTTTATAGGTTTTGAATTGAACATTGGGGCCAATATTTAGTGAAAATTAATATTTAAATGTAGCCATGTGATCATTCAAAAAAACAAATGTGTACTTGGAAAATTTGTACCACTCATTCCTTTCAATATAGTGACATAACAAAAATATTATTGGGTAAGTGCATAGATATGTGACACAATTTTGGATCTTAAGATGCCACTTTTTTTCTTCTGAAATCAGAAAAATCTGATTTGCATGAGAAAATGTAGTTATGCTCAAAATTTCAAGATGCAGCAAGAACAAAAGTTGAAGTGCTCCAAGTATAGTTTCAAAGCTACTAATTTTTTTTGAAATTAATGAAGATTAAGGGTCTCAAAAAGGGGAGCCAAAACAGTAATTATTTAAAAAAAAAAAAATAGCATAGCACCTGAGGGCTCCCCCATTTTTGATTAACTTTTTTTTAGAATTTCAAAAATCCCAATAGTGAGAAATCAGTTAACACCATGTAGTTTATTCTCATTCTTTCGGATAATTTTTTTAATGAATGTTATAATATTTTATGAATTTTCAAAGTGGACACATCTTGAAAAGATGAAATTTGAGCATGCTCCCCCCTACATTTTTTGAAAACTAATCAAAAATTGATTTTTTTATCCTCATGTGTAGAATGGAGTCTAGTTTTAGAAAATGTAATTTGTTTCAGGTTTTGATGAAGAAGTAAAAATCTATCCTAAAACTAGCACATGTTGGTTTTTGACCAAAAATGAAGGCATTAACAATAGAAGCCATGGATCAAAACATTAACTAAATCAAAATGAAAAAAAGAATTATATATTTAGATAGATAAGAGAGAGTTTAACACTGTCACAATTTTTTTTATAAACTTGCATTGAAAGATGTGCAAATGAGACAGGGAGCATAGACGAAAATATAAGGAAATTTGGCACCCTTTTAAAAAATCACATCTTTTTCATGAAATGGTTGTCCAAACCTTTGGGTCGGATGCCTTATGAAAAATCCAACCCATTGGGTTGGTATTTCCCAATGCAACCAATTTGGCACTTGCCAAATGTCATTCATGACTTTTGGAACACATTTTTCTAAACTCTTTGATTTTATCTTTCTCTGTGAGGGAAACTATATACATGAAATAAAAATTTAAGTATAAGTTGACATTTACATATGGACATTTACTTTCTTATACTTTAAGTTATATTTAATGTATATAGGAAGGATGTTTGATAGTGGTTTCAGATCTCTAGGAGTTATAATGAAAATTCTAGTTTTTGGAAGATCTTAAAAATTTTAGACAATCAAATTTAAGTAATTAGGAGGTAAAATTTTATCTTTCTCTCTCTATCTCGCTTATTTTCATCTCTTATTCTCTAGACCTCTCTCACTATCTTCATCCCTTTATCTAACAATCTCTCCCTTGAGCTCAAGAACTACGTCTCTACATGTCCACATCTCTCTCCTTCCCTCTCCAATATCTATCTCCCTCCCTCCTTCCCTCTCTACATTTCTCTATCTCCCCTCCCTCTCCTTTTATCTCTATATATCTTTCTCTACTCTCTATATCACCTCTCTCTATACCTACCTATCCCTCTCTCCCTCTCTCTCCCCTCTTTCTCTCTCACTCTTTTCTTCCCTCTCTCTCTCCTTCCCTCTCTACTCTTTATCTCGCCATTCTCTCTCCCCTTCCCTCTCTAGTTATCTCTATCTCACTTCTTTCTCCTTCTCTCCATCCCTCTCTAATTTTCTCTATCTCCCCCTCTCTCTCCTCCCCTTTCTACTTCTCTCTATCTCACCTCTCTTTCTCCCCCTCTTTCTCTCTCCCTCTCTCTTCCTTTCACCCACCTTTTCTCTCTACTTCTTGAGCTATCTAACCTATCCCTCTATACATATTTCTATCCCCCACTCCTTCCCTCTCAATCTCTCCACCTTACTCCTTACCTCTCTAGTTTTCTCTCAATCACACATTTCTATCACCTATCTCAATTCTCTCTCTCCCCTTCCCTCTCCACTCTCTTTCTCTCTATCTCACCTCTCTCCCTACCTATCCCTCCCTCCTCTCTCTTATCTCTCTCACCTCTACCTCTCCATCCATACCTCTTCCTCCCTCTCTCCTTCCCTCTATACTTCTCTTTATCTCCTCCTCCCTCTATCTACCTAGAGCTCTCTCTATTTTTGTCTCACCTCTCTCTCCATCCCTACCTCTCCCTATATCTCTACCTAGTTGTTCCTTTATACCTATTTATCTCTCCCTCCTTGCCTCCTCTCTCTCAATATCTCCACCTTCTTTCCCTCTCTACTTCTCTCTATATCTCTCTCCTCCCTCTCTACTCTCTCTATCTCTCCCTCCCTCCCCTTCTTTCTATCACTCCTCTCTCCTCTCTTCCTTTTTCTATCTCTCATTGCCCTCTCTCTACCTATCTCTCTCTATTCTTCTATCTATCTCAACTATCAATCTTTACCTATCCATCCCTCCTCTCTCTCTTCCACCAAGCTTCACTCTACATCTCTCTATCTAACCTACCCCTATATACTTCTTTCTCTCTCCCTCTCCCAATCTATCTACCTTCCTCCTTATGTCTCTACTTCTCTCTATCACCTCTCTCTCTCTCCCCCTTACCTCTTTACATTATTTCTCTCTATCTCACCTCTCTCTCCCTAAATATACCTCCCTCCCTCCTCTCTCTCTATCTCACCTATCTCTCCCTCCTTACCTACCTCTTCATCCCTCTCTCCTCCCCTCTCTACTTCCCTTTATCTCCCCCTCCCTCTCCTTACCTACCTCTCTCTATATTGCACTCTCTCACCTCTCTCTCTAAATCCTTATCTCTCCCTCGATCCCTACCTCTACATCCATCTCTCCTTCCCTCTCTAAGTCTCTATATCTCCCCTTCCTCTCTCTACCTACCTCTATCTCTCCATCCCTACCTCTCCCTCCATCTCTCCTTCCATCTCTACTACTCTCTACCTACCTATCCCTCTATATCTCATTCTCTCTCTCTCTCTCTCCCTCTCTCCCTCCTTCCCTCTCTCAATCTCTCCACGTTCCTTATTCTTTCTCTAACTTATCCATCCATTCCCCTCTCTACTTCCCTTTGTACCTACATATCTATCACTCCATCTTTTTATCTCTCTCTCTCTATCTCTCTCTCTCCACTACCCCATCTCCCTCTCTCAGGTCTCTCTATCTCTTTCACTCACTCCCTCTATCTCTCTCCCCTCTAACCTTAACCCTTCAATCCTAAACCCTTCAAAGTCTCTACCCTCTACTATAATACCCTTCTATTTTTTTTCTTGTTCAAGTTGTTTTATGCTATGTTTGGTTGAAGTTACTTTGATACTAGATATATTTTGTTATGATATTTTGATCGCTACTATTGAGCGACAACTATTATTGTGGGATGTAGTTATCTGATTATTGTTTCACATGCATTATGGATTAATGATGTTGTAGAGTTAACATGAGATGTTATAATGAGATTACTAGATTATGATGGAAGTGTTAGTTTCGATGAGTGTATTGGTGAAGAGGACGATTTCGCATCACTCGCTTGCGAGCGCCCTACGAATCCGTAATTTCTTCTTCACGGTGTGTATTATATGCTGGATATGTTATATGATGTTGTTTACTTGTTTTCAGGATTGCAAGTACATGACACCGACTCCACCTGGTTTCACAGGTTTGAGCGTGTCGATCCAACGGTTAAGTTGAACCAAAGATAGTAGCTAGGTAACATGTGTCAAGTTTACACCCTAGCCTTAGTGTGTCGTCAGTCATGTGTGTCGAGTCATTGTCTGTCTTGTTTTAATCTTATTTAATTTTGAAGGATTCTTGATTTGGAAATAGATATTTAGAATAATTGTATTTAAATCATGTTGATGGTTATTTAATTTAAATAATGCAATGTGGATAAAAGTTTATATTTAAATTAATTATTTAATTAATTAAATTTAATCCAAGGGGGTTCAATTTAGTTATTAAATAATTTAATTAATTAATTAAACGTGATGCAAGAGAATGAAAGGAAATAAAAGAATTAAAATTAATTTTGGAATTTAATTTCAACGTGTGGGAATTAAATTAGAAATTGTAATTAAATGTTTATTTGTGAAATTAGTTGCAACTTTGGAAATTAATTTATTATTTGAAATTGCATTTTAAATTGAAAGTGGGTTTTTGAAAATTGAAATTGAAATGGAAATTTGAAATGGAAATTAATATCTAATTTGCATGTAATGTGAATTAGGGTTGTATTAGGTATTTTTGATTTATAAAGAATACATGTTTTAATTTTAGGGCAGGGAGAAAGTTTTTAGAAAAATTCATTTTTATAGCAAAGAAGAAATTTTGGAAAATTTGCACAAGAAGGGTTTGAAGAAAGTTTTGATTGTAGAATTGATTGGAGGAAATATTGTTTTGCATTTGTTGGGTTTTGGATTAGATTCGTTGGAGGATTGAAGAAAATTCAAGAAATCTTTGGAGGAGGCTTGCATCAGAAATTCATCTCTTCTTGTAGTTTCTTGATCCAATTTTTCTTCTTTATGTTTTATTGTTCTTGATTGTTTTTAAAATAGTAGTGATTAAAGATTTGTTTGTTAAATTTGTTTTAGAAAATAAATTTGTTATTAGAAGAAAAGAATCAAATATATTTGCAGCTTTTGTTTTGTGAAAATTCTTGAGTGAAAATTGTGAAAACCTCAATTGAATTTAAATTATTTGGGGAAATCGATTGTGTTGTTATTGAAATCAAACATAGAGATTGAGCAATGCATTTAGAATGTTTTTATAAAAAGAAACCCTCTGTATATTATTAAAAATTGGATTTTAAAATCCGTAGGGTAGTTATATTTTTCATGGTAAAATGGTCTGGTTGTGTCGCATATAACTCCACTTACGCAAACTGGGTTGTCGAGAAATTTAAAATGTTTCTGTATCTTGAAATTTTCTTATCCCTGTCAAAAAATCGCAAATACCCAGATCGTACTTTTTGAGTTATGCTTGAAACACGAGACTACTATTAAGTTATTTTCTCATGACTGCTCTGATAATAAAATAACAATAAATTGATATTTATAAATATTAATATTTTATGTATTGTTATTATAATATTAAAGTATTATATTTATTTATATTATTTTAAATAAAATTTGTATATTAGATTAATGGAATTAAAATTATAAACATATGGGGAAATTATTGTTTATTTTAAAATGGCATGTTAAAGTTTAATTGAAGGAGTTAAATATTTGATTTAAAGAATGCATAATTTAAAATTTAATTGTGGAATTTAAATTCATGTGTAAAAGGTCCAATTATTAATTTGATTTAATTGGAAAAATATATATATGATATTGGGTTATAGTCCAAATATTGATCTTATTTTAACACAATAAGTTATGGAAGAGACCAAATGTTAATTTGATTAATTTTATAATGATTTAATTTGCAAGGGCAATTGGTTATTTAATTTAAAGCGAAATATTTTGAGTTATAGTTGAAAATCCTTATTTTGTTAAGAACAATTAGAGAATAAAATATTAGTGTAATTTCTCCCTATCTGAAAAGATGAATTTTTAATTCAGTTTTATCGATATAATGAATTACGTAATGAAATGAGAAATAGATTTAGAGTATCCAAATGTAGTTTCTTCTATTGCTTTCAATGATTATGTCTTTCGTGTTTATGCTTTGAGAATGAGTTGAATACCTGTTAGTTTATAAGTCTTCTAGATGGTCTATTGTTTGTGAGGGTTGTTGTTGTGATGTCAACCTTTTGTGAATTCTCTTGGTAGTGCATGAGATCGTGTTGTTTTAAAAGTAAATTTAGGAATTGATTATTATGAAGAGACAATTAATTATTTTAATTTAATCATTTTCTATTTGAACAATTTATTTGTTGAGAATGTATATTTTATGGTTTGAATAAATGGATGTATGTAATAAGAGTTTGGAAAGGGAAACTTTTAGATGAGATTAACATAGGGTGTTGTTGGAAAACTAGAAGAAATATAAGGTTTGGGTTAGGAAATTGAAAAGAATTTTTGTAGAAGATTTATGTTAGTTTTATAGGAAAAAAATGGATTCGACTTAAATTATTTGAACTAGTCTATCCTTTATTATAAAGGCACTTATTTAGTTTTTTTTTCAATTAATTTTGAAAGGGCAATAGTTATTATGTTTTATTTCCATAGAGCAAATTAATCGTTGTGATTGGAATATTAAAGAATCTATATAATTGAGTTTATTAATATATATGTTTGGTGTATATATAATATGGAGCATATAAAAATATGTTAAAGGTAAATTCATTATCGTATTTCATTTTAATAAGATGTATGCAATATATTATTGAATAGAGATTTAAAATGGATTGATTAGTGTATATGGGTAAGTGGATAGAGAAACAATATTTTACTATATTAAAAAGATCACATGATCTAAATAGAAAATTGAATGAAATGTAAGATTTGGTTAGGAAATGGAAAGAGTTTAGTTGCATGGATTTGTGTCAATTTCAAAGTAAATTAAGAAGTTGTTTTATTGATGAGGTAATCAATTATGTTATTTGTTAATTTCTATTTAGATTAATTGAATCATTGTGATTGGATTATGAAAGAGATATGGATTTAGTATATCCAAAAGTAGTATTTTCCTCATGATTATCTTAAAGGATTTAATTCTCTATATTCAGTAAAGGGAAGTAAGTTTAATTGTTTTAGATTTTCAATAATGAAAGGGGAAATAGGGATTATGATTATTTTAAATGATCTAGTTATCATGTCTTTGACTTTGTCAACACTATCTATTGAATGAGTATGGATTTAGGAAATCCAAATATTAGATTTGATTAATGACTTGAATGCTTTTGTTGCTATGTCGTCAAGTTGCATTGTTTGTTTTAGGATTTAGTGTTAGTTCTAAATTATAAGTCTTCCAGGAGAACTTAGAGGATGAGGGTTGTTGAACCTTTATGTCATCCAATTGTTTTCCCTTGGGTAGTGCATGGCGTCTTTTCAGTTTACTCAGTTTCCTTGAATGGGGATCTTTTGTACCTCCCGTGAAAGGAGTGGACTACGTGATTGTTGTCTCCAAGATATTTGGAGTGAGTTCTATCTTTTGGTTTACTAATTGTTTTGGAGTGGATTATGATGCCTAGTTGATATGCACTTGTGTTTCCCTTGGTGGATTGTTTGGGTATGTGTTGTCGAATAGAAGAGTGGCTTTTGTTAGGGGTCAGAGCTCAAAGTGGTAAACCAGGTAACCTTCATAAGTGAGTTAATCAAGTGATAATTAAATTAATATACTTAGATGATTAGGATGTAGTTCACACTAATCAAGATAATTTAATCCTCACTCATAGACACAAGGGCTCGTTTAGACTTGGGATGAGTGAAAAGGCCTGGAATGGCATAGTCATTTATCTTGTCAGTACGAGAGGTATTTGATACCGCATGAGTGAGTATGAGTGTCAGAATTCAGTTGAGGCCACCAGGATTATTGGAGCCTATGAAGGATGCCCAGAGGAGATCTCATGACTACTATCTGATGACACTCTATCTGGGACAATTGTTGTTAATTGTTTTATGTGTATGGTTCTTTGAACATACCTGATCTATTTTATGTCTAGAAGTAATGTGACCTATGTTAGTGATGTTGGAGTTGTACTTGATTTGTACTTGTATGATGATTGAGTTGTACTTGTTAGCTCATTTGTTTGGTTATATCAGTATGAGTCAGTATGAGTCTGCCTTTGGTTAGAGGTAGTAGAATCTTTGTCCATGTTACTTAGTTACTATCTCCTAGCATGGGGGGTGGGCCTTCGGGTACCACTTGGTTGGGTGGAACATGCACCAAAACCATTGGGTCCCCATCTATCTTCAATAGTTGGTGGTGAGACATCCAGATGGACAGCTCGAGTTCTTGTATTATCTTGCATTGTAATATTTCAAATTGTATAAGTAATTTTATCCCTCTTATGTTTATGAGGTGGAATTCTGTAATTGTAACCTTATGTACTATTTCCTCATTCTGGGAATGAGTGATGTAACTATTGGATTATGTTAATAGTTATGAGATTGTATCTTGGTTGATTATCTTATTATGTTATGTGGTATTCTTATGATGTATGATTTTTATTTAATAAAGTTATAATGCTACGGTTATATGTAATTAGTATGTGCGGGTTTAAGTAATCCTAACCTTGTAGCCTTAGGGGTTGTTGTTAATTAGTAAGTGAATGTGTATGTTAAATACACTTTATTAAAAAAAAATTAGTTCGCTTAAGATGTTAATTGCAACTTCCTTTAAGGTTACTTGGTGGGGCATTACATCTACCATCAACCCTCTACCCTCTATCTCTCTCCCACTCCCACCCTCTCTCTCTCTCAAGTCTCTCCCTCCTACCCCCTCTCCCTCTCTCAAGTCTCTCTCTCTCACTCACTCACTTCTATGTCTCTTTGCTCTACTCTTAACCCTCTACCCTTAACCCTACCTCCCTCTATCTCTCTCCCACTCCCTCCATCTCTCTCTCTCAACCCTCTCCCTCCTACCCCCTCTCCCTCTCTTAGGTCTCTCTCTCTCTATCAATCACTCCCTCTATCTCTCTCCCCTCTACCCTTAACCCTAAACCATAAACCCTAAACCCTTAACCCTTAATCCCTAAACCCTTAAAACCCTCTACCCTCTACCCTCTACCCTCTACCATCAACCCTATACCCTATATCTCCCTACCACTCCATCTCTCTCTCATTCTCTCTCTCTCTCTCTCTCAAGTCTCTCCCTCCTACACCCTCTCCCTCTCTCAAGTCTCTCTATCACTCGCTCACTCCTATGTCTCTCCCCTCTACCCTCTATCTCTCTCCCACTCCCTCCCCATCTCTCTCAAGACTCTCCCTCATACCCCCTCAACCTCTCTTAGGTCTCTCTCTCTCTCACTCAGTACCTCTATCTCTCTCCCCTCTACCCTTAACCATAAAACCTAAACCCTTAACCCTTAAAACATCTACCCTCTAGGCTTAACCCTCTACCCTCTATCTCTCTCACACTCCCTCACTTTCTCTCTCTCTCAAGTCTCTCCCTCCTACGCCCTCTCCCTATCTTAGGTCTCTCTCTCACTCAATCACTCATATCTTTCTCCCCTCTACCATTAACCCTAATATCTCAAACCTATACCCTAAAACATAAAACCTTAAACCTTATACCCTCTACCCTCAACCCTAACCCCTCAACCCTATACCCTCAACCTAGTACTATAAACCATCAGCCCTATAGGTCCTCGACCTTGTACCCTCAATTCTCAACCCTCTATCCTATACATTAGATCCTCAACCCTCATCTATCTCTTTCCATCCCTCATCTTCTCTCCTTATCTCTATCTCAATTCTCCCTCCATATCTCCCTCTCTTCCCTAATCCCTCAAACCTATACCCTCAACCCTTAAACCCTTAAACACTCAACCCTAAACCCTAAACCCTCAACCATCAACCCTCAACACTTAAACCCTAAACCCTCAACCCTTAAACCCTAAAACCTTAACCCTTATACCCTCTACCCTACACATTAGACTCTCAACCCTAATCCTTCAACCATATACCCTTAAATCTATACCCTAAACCCTCTACCCTCAACCCTAAATCCTCAACCTTAAACCCTTAAACCCTAAACCCTTAAACCTTCTACCCTCTACCCTCAACCCAATAACCTATACCCTCTCTATACTCTCTCTCTCAAGTCTCTCACTCCTACCCCCTCTCCCTCTCTCAAGTCTCTCTCTCACTCACTCAATCTCTCTCTCTCTCAAGTCTCTCCCTCCTACCCCCTCTCCAACTCTCAGGTCTCTCTCTCTCACACACTAACTCCCCCTATCTCTCTCCCACTCCCTCTATCTCTTCATCACTCCCTCTCTCTCTCTCAAGTCTATCCCTCCTACCCCCTCTCCCTCTCTCAAGTCTCTCTCTCTATCTCTAACTCACTACTTCTATGTCTCTCCCCTCTACCCTTAACCCACTACCCTTAACCCTTAAACCCTCTACCCTCTATCTCTCTCCCACTCCCTCTCTCCCTCTCTCCCTCTCTCCCTCTCAAGAATCTCCCTCCTACCCCCTCTCCCTTTCTCAAGTATCTCTCTCTCCCTCTACCCTTAAACCTAAACCCTAAACCATTAATCCTTAAACCCTCTACCCTCTATCTCTCTCCCACAACCTCCCTCCCTCCCTCCCTCTCTCTCTCTCTCAAGTCTCTCCCTCCTACCTCATCTCCCTCTCTCAGGTCTTTCTCTCTCACACACCCTCTCCCTCTATCTCTCTCCCCTCTACCCTTAACCCTCCACCCTTAGGGTTTAAGGGTTAAGGGTAGAGGGTTTAGGGTAGAGGGGAGAGAGATAGAGGGAGTGAGTGAGTGAGAGACCTAAGAGAGGGAGAGTGGGTAGGAGGGAGCTAATTGAGAGAGAGAGAGGGAGTTAGTGGGAGAGAGAATAGAGGGAGGCATGGTTAAGGGTAGAGGGTAGAGGGTTTAAGGGTTTAAGGTTTAAGGTAGGAGGGAGAGATTTGAGAGAGAGAGGTTAGAGGGTTAATAATATAGGGTAGAGGGTTTAAGGGTTAAGGGTAGAGGGGAGAGAGATAAGAGTTAGTGAGAGAGAGAGACCTAAGAGAGGGAGATGGGGTAGGAGGGAGAGACTTGAGAGAGAGAGAGCGAAGGGAGATATAGAGACTCTCCCTCATCCCCCTTCTCTCTCAAGAATCTCCTTCCTAACTCCTCTCTCTTTTAGGTCTCTCTCTCACTCACTCCCTCTATCTCGCTCCCCTCTACCCTTATCCCTTAAACCCTCTACCATCTACCCTTAACCCTCTACCCTTTATCTATTTCCCACTCCCTCCCTCTCTCTCTCTCTCTCTATCTAGTATCTCCCACCTACACCCTCCCCTTCTCTCAGGTCTCTCTCACTCACTCACTCCATTTATCTCTCTCCCCTCTAATCTTAACCCTCTAATCTTAACCCTCTACTCTCTACCCTATATCTCTCTCCCACTCTCTCTCTCTCACACTCATTCCCTCTAACTCTCTCCTCTATACCCTTAACCCTAAAACCTAAACCCTAAACCCTAAACCCTTAACCCTTAACCCTTAAACCCTAAACCCTTAAAAACTCTACCCTCTACCCTATATCTCTCTCCAACTCCCTCCCCCTTTCTCTCTCTCAATTATCTCCGTCCTACCCCCTATCCCTCTCTCAGGTATCTCTCTTTGACTCAATCCCTCTATCTATCTCCCCTCTAACCTTAAACCTAAACCCTTAACCCTTAAACACTAAACCCATAAAACCTCTACCCTCTACCCTCTATCTATCTCCAACTCCCTCCCTCTCTCTCTCTTTCTCTCAAGTATCTCCCTCCTACCCAGTCTCCTTCTCTTATGTCTCTCTCTCTCTCTCACTCACTCACTCACTCACTCCTTCTATCTCGCTCCCCTCTACCCTTAACCCTCTCCCCTCTACCCTCGACTCTCTACCCTTAACCCTCTATCCTAAACCCTCTACCCTCTACCCTTAACCCTTTACCCTTTACTCTTAAACCCTCTACCCTCTACCCTCTATCCTCTACCATCAATCCAATATCCTCTACCCTCTACCCTCAACCCTAATCCCTTAAACCTAATCCATAATCCCTTAACCCTATACCCTTAACCCTCTACCCTCAACCTTAAACTCTCAACCCTCAACCCTTAAACCCTCTACCCTCAACCCAATAACCTCTACCCTCTACCCTATACATTAGAACCTTAGCCCTAATCCCTCAAACCTATACCCTAAACCATCTACCCTCAACCATAAACTCTTAAACCCTAAGCCCTTAAACCTTCTACCCTATACCCTCAACCCAATACCATCTACCATCTACCCTCAAGCCTAATCCCTCAACCCAATACCCTAAACCATCAACCCTATAGGTATTCAACCCTATACCCTCAATTCTCAACCATCTACCCTATGCATTAGATCATCAACCCTCATCTATCTCTATCCCTCCCTCCCCTTCTCTCCTTATTTCTATCTCACTTCTCCCTCCATCTCTCCCCCCCTCCATCCCACCTTCTCTTCCATAATCCCTCAAACCTATATCATCAACCCTTAAACCCTTAAACACTCAACCCAATACCCTCAACCCTCAACCCTCTACCCTTAACCAAATACCATCTACCCTCAACCCTTAAACCCTTAAACCCAATTAAAATCTCTACCCTCATCCCTCAACCCTTAACCCTTTATCCCTAAACCCTTAAACCCTCAACCCTCTACCTTCAACCTTGAACTCTTGAACCCTAAACCCTCAACCCCTATACCCTGTAACCTATATGTTGGACCCTCAACCCTAATCCATCAACCCTATACCATCAACCCTCTTCCCTCAACCTTAAACTCTCCACCCTCAACCCTTAAACCATCTACCCTATACATTAAACCCTTAACCCTCAATTCTCAACCCTCAACCCTTAATCCCTTAATCCTCAACCCTTAAAAGCTAAACCCTAAACCCTTATACCCTCTACCTTATACATTAGACCCTCAACCCTAATCCTTAAACCATATACCCTTAAACCTATACCCTAAAATCTCTACCCTCAACCCTAAATCCTCAACCCTAAGCCCTTAAACCCTAAACCCTTAAACCTTCTACCCTCTACCCTCAACTCTATACCCTCAACTCAATACCTTAAACCATCAACCCTATACCCTATACCCTCAATTCTCAACCATCTATCTTGTACATTGGATCCTCAACCATCATATATCTCTATCCCTCCCTCCTCTTCTCTCCTTCTCTTATCTCACTTCTCCCTCCATCTCTCTCTTCATCCTTCCCTTCCTCTCTCCCCTAATCCCTCAACCCTATACCCTCAACCCTTAAAAACTTAAACACTCAACCCTCAACCCAATACCCTCTACCGTAAACCCAATACCCTCTACCATCAACCCTATACCCTCAACCCTTAAACCCAAGTAAAATATCTACCCTTATCCATCAAACCTTAACCCTTAAACCCTCAACCCTCTACCCTCTATCCTCTACCCTAATCCCTCAACCCCTATACCCTATACCCTATACACTCAACTCTCTACCCTCAACCCTCAACCCTCAACCCTCAACCCTCAACCCTCAACCCTTAAACCATAAAACCTTAAACCCTCTACCCTCTACCCTATACATTAAACCCTCAACCGTCAATTCTCAACCCTTAACCTTTAATACCTCAACCCTATGTAGGTAGGGAAACATAGGTGAGATACAAAGTGATGAAGGGAGAGGTAGGTAAAAAATGGATAGGGGAGATAAATATAGGTAGAGAGGGAAGGAGACCTAGAGAGAATTAGAGAGGGTAGGGAGGGATAAGTAGGGAGGGGATAGAGGTGAGTGTATGTGTGTGTGCGAGAGAGAGAGAGAGAGAGAGAGAGAGAGAGAGAGAGAGAGAGAGAGAGAGAGAGAGAGAGAGAGAGAGAGAGAGAGAGAGAGAGAGAGAGAGAGAGAGAGAGAGAGAGAGTTTTGAGATATAGAGTGATGGAGGGAGAGGTGGGTAAAGAGAGGGAGAATGGAGATAAAGATAAATAAAGAGGGAAGGAGATTTAGAGAGATGATAGATAGAGAGAGAATGATAGATATAGATAATTAGAGAGTGGAGGGATGGAAGGGGAGGAAAGGAGGAGATAGAGATGAGTGTGTGTGAGATGGAGAGAGAGTGAGAGGAGAGAAAATTAGAGGAGAGACGAAGGGGGACAGATAGAAAGAGAGTAGAGAGGGAAGGGGGGAGAGATAGAGAGTAGAGAGGGAAGGAGATAGAGTAAGAGAAATTGGGAGGAGGGAGAGATAGAGGTAGAGAGAGTGGTAGGTAGTGGAGGGAGAGGTAGGTAGAGAGGGAAGGAGAGAGGGAGGGATAG